>CAUYQU010045034.1:0-35588 GCA_963574635.1 Cheracebus regulus | reverse complement strand
TGGATATTAACCCTTTGACATAAGGGTAGCTTGCAAAAATTTTTTCCCATTCTGTTGGTTGCCAGCTCACTCTAATGACTGTCTTTTGCTGTGCAGAAGCTCTTAAGTTTAATTAGATTCAATTTGTCTATTTTGGCTTTTGTTGCCATTGCTTTTGGTGTTCTTCATGGTTTTCATATCTATTTCCATGACATGCAAGTTTAATATAGCTTATAAAAGTGACTAAGGTATACATAGATATTAAATTTTAAATTTAATGCTCTAATATAAAAAAATTCTGTTTCAGAAAGAAATCAAGTTACACTGTTTTCATGTAAATGTTCATATAATGGTTGATACTTCCATTCAAAATAAAATGAAGAGTTGATGCAATTCTCAATTAATATAGTCTCAGACCTTTACACTGAAAGTGAAATCTTTATACTGCATGTAGCTTTTGTTCTTGCTGGAAGTTGTCTAGAGTTACAGTAATCACAATGCTAAAAAAAAAATACATATTTAAGTATCTAGAGAAGTATTTAGGCATATGGATATCTTTAATTATGTACATGCTTATGAAATCATGTTCCCCAAGTTTGAATTCAAATTATATATTTATTTTTTTATTTACAGGTGAATGTCTGTATATACATAAAGCTAAGTATATATGAATATATGTTATATATATCATAGGTAAATATCCCAATTATACTTCAGTATTTAAAGATAATTACTGAAAATAACCTTTATTTTTAAGAATAGGAGAATATAAAGTTGCTCAAATTAAGATGAGAGCATTGTTTGTATGACTACTAAGGTGCCTATGGCAGCTATGCTATTCTTGCTACATTTCAAATTCCTTTGGTAGGCGACATTATTGTAGTTTACTGGATTCTTTTCTCTCTCCTCTCTGTGTTGCTTTTTTCTTTTTGGAGAGTGTGTCTCCTGGTATATAAATGGTGTATAAGCCAACTGAAACTTTCAATGGGTCATGCTTAATAAAGACAGAATGGATGTGATCATTCTGTTCAAATTAAGATATCCTATATGCCTGTGGATTAGATTGAAGGGCATTACTCTTATATTAACATTTTTTGCACTGTTTCCCAGATTTCCTAAACTTTCCAGAGAAAGTGGTCCTCTCCCTGGTTCAACCAGAAGATGAACTTTAAACACTGCTTTCAATGACTTTATATTTCTATCACTACCCCTGTCGTAAAGGGAGAGGACCCAGATACTGAGAATTTTGTGATAGTGTGAACTCTCTGGTATATCATTTAAGTAGGCCTATTGCTGAAATACTTTCCATGTTATAAGAAAGAGCTGAAGAGAGGGGCTGAGATGATTTATTTTTCATATTTTGGGGATTAAAGGAATCTGGTGCGAGAAAGGCCTACACCTAAGTCTCTTGTTGTAGTGGAGAACAGTTTAGGACTGCTCCTGAGGAAGGAATTAGATAGAAATCTAGAGAGTAAGGCTACCAGATTTACAATAGAATAACAGCCTCGGTATTTTTGGTTCCTCTCCAGTAAAGATCACAAACAATATCGCTAAATCGCTAAAACACCTCTGTAATAACGTAAGTGCTTACAGCTATATACCTGTGTAGCTCAGTTACTAAACTGGAGTAAAAGAATTTCCCTTGTGTAGAAAATTGGTTGGCTGTGGTTTTATAGCAGATTTGCAATTATTAATAGTTATGCCAATAATAGTTTAATGGTGCATCTGCTAATATATATGGAAAGACAATGTGTATAGACAGATGTGTAAAATTGAAAAATAAACATATAACAAGAGAGAAACATCTATCGAACAGACAATATACATACACATCAAATACAACAGCAGTTTTAGTGACCATAATATTTATTTCTCATTTTTACATTGGTTACATTAGTGACAACTGAAAATGACAGTTGGCAATGCAGCTAACAGTTTCAATAAAAATATGAAACAAAAGACTGTGTACAAAGCATTTTTCTTTCTGCTTTTGTAATCTTCAGTTGCAAAAATTTACACACCTAAGTAACCATCTGTTTTCTTCAAGAAAAAATCATTCTTATTTCTCTCTCTCATCTTGAAAACAGCTGTCAGCCAGGAGGGCAGAGCTGAAATTTATTGCTTGTATCACAAGAAGCATTGAACTGACTCCACTACTCCTTAGGATTCAAAACTTTGCCTCTCACAAAGTTACCTTTTATTTTCCTCTTGTTTGTCACTTATCTCCCCTGCTGTGCTCTTTTTATTTCTTTTACTATTAATAATAAAATTTGTGGATGACCGTATTATTTGCATGACTACCTTACAATAATTCTTTCAAGAGATATTCAAATACTGAATCATTGGCTTTAGAAAACAAATATTTATAAGCCATTTTCATATATATTTAATTTTCACAAATTGAAAATACCCATAAAACTAGCATCCAAATCAAGAATGCAAATATTGCCAGCATTCCAGAAGTTTCTATAATACTCCTTTCAGATTACTACTTGCCTTCTCAAAAGATAACCATTACTGCTGGCACAGTGGCTCACGCCTGTAATCCCAGCACTTTGGGAGGCCAAGGCAGGTGGGTCATCTGAGCTCAGGAGTTGGAAAACAGCCTCGCCAACATGGTGAAACCCCATTTCTACTAAAAATGCAAAAAAAAAAAAAAAAAAAATTAGTTGGGCATGTTGGTTTAAGCCTGTAGTCCCAGCTATTCGGGAGGCTGAAGTGGGAGAATTGCTTGAACCTGGAAGGTAGAGGCTGTAGTGAACCAAGATTGTGCCACTGTACTTCAGCCTAGGTGACACAGTGCGACCCGTCAAAAAAAAAAAAAAAAAGAAAACAAAATAACCATTACTCTAAATTTTTGCTTTTTTACCTTCTATAACTGTAATTCATTGTTTTCTCTTGGCCCTGGTTCAAGTCTATCAGGCATTGTTAAAATTGAATTAAAATCTCTGAACACAGTGAAATGTACAAATATTAAGTATACAATTGGATGAATTTTCCAAGTGTACATATCTGTGTACATACCTCAACTGAGAGTGTCATCTAAGAAAAATCCTTCTTCTTTCTTAGAGTCACTCTCCATACACCATAGACAAAAACATTTTCTGATTTCCATTATCTTAAATTTATTTTGCCCAATTTTAGCATGTCACATAAATGAAATCATGTAGTATGCATATTTTGAGGGAGTCTGTCTTCTTTCACAATCAACACGTCATTTCAAAATTTTATCCATGTTTCCTCAAAACTCAGAGGCAGCAGCTAGCTAATTGGAAATGATGATTTTTAGAGTTCCTAGAATAACAAAGCTGAATACAGAAAGCTGAGTCTGAAGCAAAGACACAATAGCTGAATAACTGTCACAAGCCAAGAAGTAAATATAAAGGCTGTTGTAATAATTGGTGGCTTCAAAATAGCTGGGGTAGCCTCAGACCAGAAGCCAGTTCAAATAAACAACCAAACGCCACAGTAGAAACCCTGAGATAACTGACATCAGAATTTGGAAGTTGGAAGATATTTCCACTAACTGTAAGGTTAATGGAACTAGGTTGGGAAAAGTAATTATGCACTTACAAATACTTTACTTATGAAATGGAGCAAAGTCAGCAACAAAAGATAGAAAGAAATTTCATTTAAAGTCTGACCCAAAGACCCAGGATTCTACTAACTGGAAAACCAGATAGTTACCATTGTGATGTACAGTTGATACATTCTGAGGAGGTTTTGTACTCTTGCCCATAGTTTTATAGCCATTGGGGATTTCAGTTCTAAGAAATCAATGCAACAGAGTCAGAAAGACTGAAAATGGTGTAGAAGTATACAGTATTGCAATCTATAAGCAATTTTATCCCCAAAAAAAAAAAAGCATTTTCAGCAGGAGGGATATGAGAATTTCTTGGAAATAGTGAATTCTCAACATCATGTTGTTCTTTATATTAAATTATCAGAAAACTAAGCAATAATCTTATTTGGGGCTGCATACAGGAAACCTGTGTTCTATGAATGCAATTGTCTTATGAGAATAGGACAGAATACTGTACTCTAAAGATAAACTTGTCAAGTGTAGATATGGGCAAGTCTGGATTTAACAAGTGCTTATGTGAAAATCGTGCCAAAGTGAGGATATTCTTATGTATTCTTGGTTGGTGAAAATAATGGGTTTGAATAAAATATTTTTCTTGCTATATCTATAATAAATAATATAACAAAGGCAGCACAGTTTCTATACAATTTTCTATAAAGTGAAGAAAGTGATACTACAACAATGCATGAGAAAAGCAAATATCTGAAAGTTAACTACTGCAGAAGCCCAAAGAAATTTGCATATTTTTTTCATATAAAAAGTGGACTTTATGAAAGAAAAACATAAATGAGTAAGCAAAGAATAGGCCACTTGCGTAAACTTAAGAATTTTTGGTTGAAATGAGCAGAAATGTACTTCTACCAAGATTGGGAAGGGAAAGCGTAGGGGAAGAGAGAGATTTTATGAAAATATCCAGGGCTGTGCCACAAAATTCAAGGGTAATCAATCTCCTACAGGGACGATGCAGAAAATGAAAAAGCTTTGGGAATCTAGCCTAAAGTCACCTTACTGCTCCTTTAGGCATATGTCTTTGCATTTGCTTCAGTTTTCTGTCCACTGAGCAATTGCACAAGCAACGCAAGGCTGACAATGTTCTGGGCAACGTTACTTGATATTCCAGAGCAAACGTTGCTTGCCAGTATTGTTCCCTATCAAAATGAAATGTTCAGGCCTTTACATCATCACCTCCACTGGATATGGACAGTCCTGGTTGACATGTGACCTTCAGAGAGGCAGCTCTCTGCTGCTGAGACAAGCCACAAGAAAGGTAACAGTTGGAGGTGTCTACTGACTGCATTCCCTGCACCCTGGCAGTGAGCACTTTCTTGAAGGGACAACTAGATGGAACATCCCCCTGACTACCACAATGCACCCCCTGTGTCTCTTGGACACTTTTTCATATACTTTCAGCAATCAGCTTCTCCATGAATTCATGGCACTGTTTTTATGAAGGGAAGCTTAAAAGTGACGAATTAGTTAAGTGAACTATAGCCCCAGTGCTGTACTTAATTCTCAGGGACCAAGTGATACTTAACAGACTTTCTTCCACTTTTCGTGTTCTTTCACTTTTATTTTCAGCTATTGCCTCTGCTGGCTTTATGGATGACTTACCCAATGATTAGACCCAGACCATCATCCCTGAGAGTCTGACCTCCTTTTCTTCACAGCTTCTCAGGCCAGACTGCTGTATCTATCTTTTTGCAATTATCACAACTGGGTGAAAAATTACCAAGACCTACTTAACTAGGTTATCTGGGTGGCACAAATATTCACTGCTCCATTGTGTAAACACTTCTACCTTGTCCTCAACATAAATGTCAATTACAGCTGCCAAGATTGTGACTCCACTTCTTGTCTGCTTGTCCTGGGAATAAAAACCTCAAAGTGCCCAGGGGGACAACTGCAGTTCTAGCTCAGTTGCAAATTTGCTTTTTCTAACCCCTTTGGGACCCTGGATGTGTACTCTAAAGAGTTCAGAGTTGCTGACATGGGAAGTACAAAGTCCTATGGTGGGTCATTAAAATTATGACCTCTGCTTCTGTTCCTTCTAACACAAAATCATGTATTCTTTCTTTTGGCCACAGAACCACATCATGGTCTTTGATGCAGTATATATTACCTCCTAGAGGATGGCATGTGTATTAGTCTGTTCTTATACTGCTCATAAAGACATACCTGAGACTGGGTAGTTTATAAAGAAAAAGAAGTTTAATGGATTCACAGTTCCATATGGCTGGGGAGGCCTCACACTCATGGCAGAAGGTGAAAGGCACATCTTACATGGCAGCAGAAAAGAGAGAACATGTGCAGGGGAAATTCAGTTTATAAAATCATCAGATCTCATGAGACTTATGCAGTATCATGAAAACAGCATGGCAAAAAACCCATGATTCAATTGCCTCCTACCAGGTGGCTCCCATGACATATAGGGACTATCCTAATTCAAGTTGAGATTTGGGTGGGGACACAGACCCAAACCATATCAGCATTTCATCTCCACAAAATATGGCTTCTAGATTGGTGATTCAGAAATGTATCTGCCATTGCTTCAGTTCTGTATCAGGCCAGCAGATCCTGGGTGCTGATATTATGTGATCTGAGCAGTGGATCTCATGGTCAAGGCCTACTTGTATCCTGAAAAGTGGGTCCATTGATCTCAGGTGATATTAGACAGGATCCTAGCCAGTGTGTTAAACACTGTAAACCCTAAAACAGTGGAGCTCATTGAGGCTCTTAGGGCAAGAAAAAACTGATATCCAGAATGTTTTTTCTATTTCTGTGAGACTAGACTGCTGGCTATCCCATTATAAAAGAGCCGAAGGTGGTTACACTCCCAGCAGGTGGCTGGATGGTGGCCTAGAGGAATAGAGCCATGGTGAGGGGTCAGCCTTAGTGCTTATGGCTATCAGGTTGGCTGTTTGGCAATAGAAATAGCTAAGATTAGCCATGAAAAGTGAGAATCCACTCTGTTGGGCCCATGCATATTCTCCATGCCTACTAGAGTGACCACTTCTTTTGTGAACCTACTGTGATAGTCCTGAAGTAGTCAATGGCAAAGACTGATGGATGTCAACCTACCAGTCATTTTGTCTAGTTGGTTATTTAATTCAATGCCTGAGACAAAATGTTTTTCTGTATCTGTTAATATGTTATAAAAAAATCATCATACATTGTGTCCACTCCCATGTGTCTGTCTTCATGCCTCTAACACTAAATTCCTTGTCTCTTATCTTCCAATCCTTTTCTTTCTAAGCCTCTGAGCAACTAGCCGGGCCATTACCCACTGGCCATAATGCCATAGACTTGCTAATACTGTGGTCCCTTTTTTTTGCATATAAAGTACATGATAAGATGCTGCTCCTGAAACTCTGCCCATTGGGAGTATTTTCCTCAGCTCTGCCTTTCATGATCACTCAAGAAGGAAGCATACAGCAGCTGCTATCTATTTTTGGTTTGTAATCACATACTGAGCCAGGTCATTTGTAATTTAAATGGACATTTTGCTCTTTTCTTAAAGTGCTCCTGTGTCCAGGCAAGAGTTGAAAGAAGAGTACTGGTACAGCAATGTTGGAAGCCATAGATTTCTGACACACTTTCCTTTTAGGAGACACGTTTAGGTTTTTGTTTTTGTTTTTGCTGCATAATGGGCAGGTATAATGTAAACTTTTCTTTCTTTTCTACAAAAGCTTTGGTACATTTTACATCACTTAAGAATGCTTTGTTCAGACAAAGTCTCCTTGGGATTTTGAAAGAAGAGAAAATGTTCAAGCTGACACTTTGATTACTGACACTTTGATTACACTTTCAGTGTAGAAAAGTAATCTGATTTTTAAATGACTGTTGAAGAGATAAATGGAAGGAAGAGAGTAAGAACAGATTTTTGGGTGGATATTAGAACAAAATGAAAATATTTTTGATCAGGAAGATTTTAGAAAGCTAAAAATGACTTACGAGGCTGAATAGTGGTCTCCAGAGATGTTCATGTCTCCATCCCTGGAATCTGTGACTGTTAGCTGATATTGCAAGAGGAACTTTGTAGTTGTGATAAAGTTAAAGAATATGAAATGGGGAGATTAACCTAGATTACCCAGGAGGGCTCCTCTCAAGTCAGAAGACAATGTCATTACAGAAGCAAAGGGGCAGAGAATGAGACTTGAGGATGTTATGCTTCTAGCTTTGAAGACCTCTAGAAAGACAGTCTCTGGAAACTGGGTATGGCAGGGATACAAAGTCTCCCTAAATCCTGCAGAGGACAGAGCCTTGGTGATGCATTTCAAACTTCTACCTTCCAGAAGGATCAAATTCTACAAATACTTACAAATATGTGTCCTTTCAAGCCCCTGAACTAGTGGACATTTGCTATAGCAGCAATAGAAAATGAATACCATGTACTATTTTGAAATCTGACTTTTGTGAGAAGCTATTTAAGTATTTAGCAGTTGGCTTTTTAACTCACTGTTGTTAAAAATATTTTTGTCATTAATACACTTTGAATACTCAGTTCTAAGTCATATAAGTAGTGTGATCTTTTTTGCCTTTTCCCTTTCCAGGCACAACATGAAGAATAATTAAATGATTTGTCTAAAGGAGGGAAATATGTTATCCCTTCAGTTCCTATGCATAATCATATGCAATACCTGTACTAACAAATCTAAACCTTAAAATATGAAAAATAAGATGAAAATGGAATCAATAGAACACAAGTGATTAGAATATCTAATACTTTCTTTCAGCAAATCACTGGATCATACTGCAGATCCCTTGAATTTCTGCTCCTCTCATTACACACTGTTGTATTAGATGAGCAACACATATCTCTGCCTATATAATGATTTTCTCCTTTTTTCTACTGTGAGCTTGTTTTGCTGTTAATGACAAATATAGTACAGATTTAGTTAGATGCTATGGAGTATGAGGCAGAATAAGCAATGTGACTAATCCTCATTGTGCATTCTCAAGCTGACTCTTAGTACTCTATTTTCATGTCTCCTGAGCACTATAGCTTATTAAATTGTCTACTTCTGCAATGTTTTAGTGAAAGATATTAGGATGCAATATGTTTTCTTTCTTAACTTGCAAAAGTGATGAACAAAATTATATGATCATTTGGTTAATGACATTAATTTATCAGTATTAGAATATGTATTTTTAAAAATCACATGCTGTCATGGCAGGAAATAAGTTGAAGTTTTTCATATTTTGAAAAAAATTAGATAATATATATACATGCCATAACTAAAATGATATTTTGTTGAATGAATCTATTTTCATCACAGTATAAGGATGTCAATCTCATTTTTTTTCCTATTTCTGAGTGAAATGTAAGATGAAGCTTTTCCATTTCTAAAAGTTCCTGTTTCTTTCAAAGTTTTTGGCCTTCAGACCCCCTACATGACCTAACCCATCATTACAATGTGCTATAATTTACATGAAAGGGGACAAAAACAACCCACCGATACCACCATTAATGAGATGACTCAAACTATCTGCCAACATTGAATAATTTAAGTGCAAAATGACTTCAAAAGGACCATAGTGTTTTAAAATTTAAAATATCTACAAAAACTTTTTTTTTTTTAACAAAGGACCTTGTAACCTCCCACAGCATGACTGAATTTCTGTAACTAATATTATGGTCAGGGATATCAAAGAGAAAAATAATAGGCAACCCCCATTAATGTATCCTTACTGTTATTCTTAAACTTGGTTTCTTTTTTTTTTTCTAAAATGAGTTATGTTGTGACCTGGGGATAAAATTTTGACTACAGAATATTTAAATTGCCTTTTGCAATTCGAACCAATACCCAGAAATCTTTTTTTTCTTGCATAGGCCTCAGAAGGAACTAAATCTGATGATAGCTTGATCTTAACTTAAAGCCCCCAGAACTGTGAGAAAATAAATTTCTGTGGTATTTTGTTATGACAACCCTAGCAAACTAATGTAGATGCTAAATAGGGAAGTTCAGGATGGAAGCTGAAATTATGAATGCATTGGACAGAGAGAATTTATTCATCCTTTCCGTAATAACTATTGGCATCTAATTACCTTTGAAATTAGAAGACTCGTGCTCACATAGTATAAGAGACTTCAGGAGCTAGGAATGCTTGTACAATAACCATGTTAGCATTAATTATGTAAAATACTTACGACTTTGAAATATAGAACACTTGCTATTAGCATGTGTGAATGCCTAGGATATCCATGGAAAATCCTTTACTTTCACTCCAGAAAGTCTTTTGGTCATCCTCATGTGACAATTCTTTCTTCCTCTGGATAAGTTGTGCTTGCTCAACTATAACCTTGAACAAATATTACTACAAGAACTCAAACATTCTGTTTGCAAAAGATAATTTACACAACTAAAAACAAGCAGAGAGGATGAATACATGGTAAACTGAAAAAAATACGTTTCTTTTAGTCCTATATATTTAAAAGTATGTGCTCAGTTCTTGTAATAAATTCTGTTAGAAAATAGAGAAGGCTCACTTGCCATTGGTCTAATTAGAGAATAAAAGGCTGTAATTGGTGGTTATCGCTGTCAGTTATCTTGCTTAAAAAAAGAATTGGGCACTTCAACCATAGGAATCAGTTAATAGGTCATGTCCTCAGAGCAGTTAAACCTCTGTCTACTATTTCTCACTGGGAAATCCCTACACCTCTGACTGTCTTTCTTCTGGACTATTGTTTCATGAAGTTTGTAGCATGAACAGACTTGGAAGATAGAGATAGTGTCTCCTTCTGGGACATAGTGCAGAGTTATTTACAATCCATTATCCTAAACATAATGTCTTTCTCCAGCACTGACTCTTAGGTCCATTCCAATAGCTTAGTGTTGGATTTGCTGTTTGGAAAACTGAGGACTGGCATTTTAAAGTCACCCCTCATTGAAACCACAAACTCAGGAAACAAATCATGAATGCTGATCTGAATAAATCATCTAGATGTCCTTGATAAGGGTCTATTTTTTTTAAGAACAATTGGAATCAACCTCCCCATCAATACCACCTAGACTTTCATCATTGCTTCCTGTATCATGTGCATGACAACATATCCACCATTGTAGTCTAGGTACAAAATAAAAGCTCTATGTTTTTGGTGCAGAGGCTACCACTACATGCAACATTTGTGAGTTCCCAAAAATGTTGACCATTTTCTTTTGTCTCAAGATAATGAACTGCATGGCATACAGTATTACACTGGGCCACTCCTGGTAGAATGAATATATCAGGCATTTAACCTTATACAGAACTGTCAGTCATGCCTTAGCAGCAGTGGCACTTTTTTAGGTTAGAGTGTTGCAACTCTAGTCCAACTGCTGGCTCAGGGCAAAGCGCTATAGCTCCTGAAACTAATATGGGTCACATTTTCAATTTTCTGGACCATTTGAAATTTGGCGATGGTGGGCCTTTTATCACAAAACCTACTAAAAAGTAAATGATTGTCAAGGTATTCAATGGGTCATCCATGCTTCTCATCTACAGTCATCTAGTATTTTATGAGCATTAGAAAGGCCTCATTAAGTTTGCTACCATCCTTTCCTCTTTTTGGTTCACATACAAGGCAGTTTTGTGAATGAATGTGGCTATCACCAGAAAGAAATAATCCACTCTCAATTGCTTTCTGGGTAATTATCAAGACAAACAAGTCAGAAGTTACATACAAGCATTTCAGGTTTCTGTCATTACCATTCCTGGATCTGATGCTTTGTTTTTTTCCTGTAAAAACTACACCAGTTCAGCCCGATTGGAATACACACTGAGCCTGCCCAAAAGGGAGCCTAGGGAAATTAGACTTGATTCTGACTCAGTTGGGTGTATTCTCCTGCAACCCTGACATAGTCCTAGATCACAAAGATAGTGATCATCTGGTTCAATACACCACTGTTGGCAATGTGAGCCAGTGTAGAGAACACAACAGATCTCTGTAAATTCTGTAAAACTCTCCTTGCTGTTTGTACACCTGACCTTTCCAGACAAAACTTCTGATAAGAAATAGATAAAATTATATCTACTGAAATGGACACACGGACTCTGTGGTAGTAGAGGGAGAGTAACAACCGGGTATATGATGTATCAGATAACAAGTATATCAGATCCTGAGAGAGGTGTAGGGGAAGGAGGAATATTGGTGGCCTTTATCTTTCAGATCTGCCTTTGGAGCCTTCCTCATGAAAGAATCACTGTGGGGCCTCTCTCTGGAACTGTTGCAAGAAGTTTCAGTTTAACCACCTGCTGGGTTAGCTATGCCCAGCAGACATCTCTGTCCACAATTTCATCACTATTTGCCTTAATCTTATGGAGAAATCAATAGAAACCAGAAAGAATGGCTCCTTCTTAGGAATCTTCTAAGCAGCTTGTCAATACAGGTGTACTGTCTCTGCTTCATGCCTATTTTTACAGCTGCTCCTCGGTCATTCCCTGGGGAGAGGCATGTCATCTTGCTGATAATATAGACAGTATAGATTGAACTGAATGCCCTCAGCAGGCTCTCCACAAACAGGAATTAAACCAAGTTATTCAAGCTAAACTGGGAACTCTGTGAACTACTGGATTATATTTCTTGAGTAGAAGCCAGTTGTTAACTTTGTTCTTTCTGCAAACAAGATGTCTTGCTCATTAGATGTGGTCATAAGAGAACTTCAAGTGTAGATGGAAATATTACTTGTCCCTAGAAGACTTTCAGTTCAGCCTCAATTCAGTGACCTATTTTAGATTTAGAAATGCCCTAAAATTCCTTCTTGCCTGCAAAGGTGGAGATTGTAATTGTTAGTATAATCTGTTTTTCTAGATTAAGATCTCCAGACCTATGGAATAGTCAATTTGGAAACAGAAGGAGAATGTCACATGGCTTTCCAAGGTAGACCTTGATGGTTTATGGGATTTGTTCAACTAGTTAAGACTTGGATGCCAGGGGGGTGGTTTACATATGCAGGCAGGCCTCATTCTGCTGCTTGAAGTGGTGTTGATAGTGGCATAAGTTAAATGCTAAATGAGACAAATTGAACAGATTTGGTCCCAGTTACTAATGGTCAGTTTAACTGAAGTGGTCAATGAAGAAGTGTACTTACAGAGAACTCTTCCAGAAGTCAGGATGGTAAAGGAATGTGTAGATAATATTGGAAGGCAATCCCCTTATGATCTCTTTTATTTCTGTACAAGTTACTCTGGATTCCTTCCAATGATGTTTGCATGATGAACAACCTTGGAAGATAGAAATGATGTCTCCCTCAAGCACAAAGGGCAGGTTTGTTTACTGTCCAGTGAAGTAAAATAATGTCTATATCTGGACCAAAGTGAAAGCATGCTTACTGCCTTTATAGAAGAATTAGCTTCCGCAGACTCTGGGATTTTCTGCCTTTAACACAACTCACTTTGTGTGCGAGCTTTACCTACTGTCTTTGGCTTGCCCTCTGGGAATTGGAGCTTGGGAAACTAGCTCAAGAAAATGCTGATGTTCTGGCTACTGGAATTGTTGTGACTAGCAAAGCTATTTTTGCCTCACCCAGGAGTGACATATCTTCTGCCAGCATCCATGAGACAGTGGCAGGCTAACTTGTTAGCCTGCAAGAAGAATACAATCTAAGAATCTTTACAGTACTTGGTGATTCTGAAACATGTTGTTAGGTTATACCAGTTCTGATTTTCTAAAAAGAAAGGAAAATGATAAAAAAGAAATTATCAACAGCACCTTAACAAACAATGTGGATAATATTTAGTCATTAATATTATTCTAAATAGAAAATTAAAAGAATCTTCATTAAAATGCCACATCAATGCTTGTCTTCTTTTTTTATTTCTGAATCAGTTTTTGATACTATTATAAAAAAGAACCACTTAATTAATTTAGTGCAAGCATGAAGAAAGGGGAATCTCCTGTTCTTTAGGAATAAACCTGTAAGAAATTGAGTAAAATCATTATTGAATAATAAAATGGAAATAGTAGGAAGTGTCTTCTTACAAAGAACTGGCATAAAAGGAAAAGGCTTCCAATACTCAATGTCTAACACAGATTGGTCTCCTGATACGCAGATGCACATGTCCGTGGCTGATATTCATCCTGGTATACTGGTATGGCTGTGAAGGTGTGAACTACACTAACAAGCCAATTAAAGCTGCTGTAACACCCTTTAAGTTCCTTCTGTCTGGACTGGCAATTCTCCAACACTGGTGTGATGGACCTTCCAGCCTTACAGCAATTAAGACCCTTTCTCCTTCCCTGCTGCTGGGCAAGTCAGGAAGCCTCCAGCATTTTACTGTAGGGAATTTGCCAACATCCATGGTATTAAGCATTGCTTTTGTTGTATTATTATCAAATATTTTGAATATCACAACTGATTGCCCATTTAGGGGTCATACTGAAACATCAATTTGTATCCCCAAAACCCATCTGTATCTTTCCTCCAGAGCCCATTCTTCATCCTTGATATTTTGCCTCAGAGGAAGTCACCACTAAGCCCAGTCTGTTGCCCAATAAATATTTTATATAGTTTTTTATCTCTTCTCCATACCCAAATCCTTCCCATTGTTCTTGTTATGCCTATAATAAACTTTCTTACTTCCTCTTTCTCTCCTTTTCACTGTCTTATTGCTCTCTGCCTACTGTCTCAAGCCCCTAAATCTATTAATTCTCAAGACAGCTGTTGGATTAGTTTTTAAATACAATCTTATGTGGTTACTCTCTATTTAAAATTCTTCAAAAGCTTTAAAAAGCTTCCCTGTAAACTTTTCACCCGGCTGTTAGAGAGCTGGTCTCAGATGACCTAGTTAACTCACGTCTTACCAATTCACCGCTCAGACCCTGTGCCAGCCATACATAGCAGACTACTTGTTATTCACTATAGCTATTCCATCCTTCTGCACCTCTGTGCCTTCATCACCACAAACAACCTCTCCAGATCTTTCCTGTGTTAATTTCCACTCAACTCTAAAATTTCAGGATAGACACCCCTTTTGGGAAGCATGCCTAGGTGAACAAATAGTATCTCTTCTGTACTATACCATGTGTGTATTTCATTTTATATTTCTTGTCTGGTTACTTTTCTAGATCATGCAGTTCTTTAGAGTTGTTTATGATTCATTAAAAGATCTCAATAAATATTGGTTTAATAAATAAATTTATTCCTAATAAAATGACTTGCATGTTGACTATGGGCATGTATCCATTTTTTAAAGTAGGTATGATAAAGTGTTATATACCAACAAATCCTGACATCTTGATAAAGAGAACAGCCATCAGATTTTCATCATATCAAAGAGTAATTATGTTAGCATAATATAAACAGAATGTCAATTAAAAACAAAAAGGCGTCTAAGCTATGAGAAAATCCAGGAAGATATTATAATAAAGACTGTTTGCACTATTGAAGACATACTTCCCCAGGATCCACATTTTTCTCTCTGAAATGTTCATATATAAAAGGCCTATAAAAATCAGTAAAAGTTTTTCACATGAAAATGAAGCTGTATCATGGGAAATTATTTTTCTTAGGAATAGGTTAGGGGAATGCTGGCTTATTTTATAATTGCTTTTATTATTTGTTCAACACTAATGGTTTTGCAACCAGACATCCCAAAAAATAATTGTCCTACAATGAGAAAGTAGACAAGCATTCTCTTAAATGCTTAAAAGTATGTCATTTGCCTTTTTGGACTAGTTTAAAACTTTTGCCTATATAGAATTTAATGGGCTAGAAATAGAGCTATAAATTGGGTCATGGGTAACTAGCTATCCCCACCTCCAACCAGAACTGTTTCTTTTTCTAGGTGAGGAAAAGAGAAATTCCAACTATATATTTAAGTTTCAAGGCCATCTGTGTAACTTTTCATAATATTTCTTTACAGGGAATGGCTTCTTGTTTCAAGTAAGGTGAAGAATAAGATACAGACATCTGTAGAGGCCTTTAATAGCTCATTCAGGAAATATCTGGGTGAGTAAACACAATGATGGAAGATTATAAAGACTTTTCCTATCTATATATGTTAGTAAATTATGTAAAATCAAGGTGGAAGAAAGTCTGTATTATAACAAATTTTAAAGCTACATTGGTGCTGTTATCCAAAGATTAACTGTAGTATTTTTTCAAATGTTTTTGTACTATTTTTTTTATTCTTTCCTTTTCTGTCAGCTAAAGTTAATCACATTAAGAAATAAATTATTCTTTATGTGAAAGGTTCATAAAGAGAAAGCCTCTTCCATGTTTCAATATTTTTGTCTAGTTTTCTTGAATGTTTTTATATTCTTTCCAATTGGGCTTCTTTTTCTGTCTTATACATAAACTATGACTTGATAGCATCCATTTTTCTTAATGGAAGAGAGAGTTGTTGGTATTCAAAATATTGCTTCCTGTTTTTTTTTTTTTTTCCCAGATAACGTATATTCTAGAACCTACACGGGCTCAGAGGAACCAGGTTATGGATTTTCTTTTAGTTCTGAAGTATATCAAATTCTGTTGTCCTCTGTGTTTCTCTCTATCTAAAGAAGCATTAGAATCCAAAACAAATTTTTTCTCTCATCTTGGAAAATAATGTGAATAACTATTTTGCCACAACTGTGGGGCAGTTTAACCCCTTTCTCCCTGAAGATGTATTTCCATCTTCCATATTGATACTAACAGTATTTTTAAGCAGAATGATGTCATAAACTGATTCCACATAACTCAGAGTCTTTTAATCAAGTCAGCTTCCCTACAGGTTCTCTCTAAACTGATTTTCTGATTCCATGAAATGGCACACTTTTATGACAGTCATCATTCCAAACAGGTTAACTAATTCTATTAACATTAAATACTACATGACATTGACCCTGGATTTTAAATACTGAACTTCCTGGCTACTTCAAGAAACCCATATAATACATATGTTGCTTGTTGTGGAAAATTCTTTACTGCTGCTCTGCTTCAATGACATGGAGCTTGGGGAAGGGAGGGAAATTTCTCAGAGGGCAATAACTAGGTCTCAGTTTTTTCTTCCAGGTCTATTTTGCATTGCTACTCCTATTTCTGAAACTTTCTCTCCACCTACTGGGATTCTGTCAATATCTGTATTTTTTTTAATTAAAATATCTCAGACTTAACATCTACCTAATTAAAATTCCACTAACAACTTTGTTAGAAATATCTCCAATCATATGGTTTTACAAGTCTGATGCAGATTTCTCCACATATTATTTGCAGTTGCCTCTGACAATCTCTACTATAGATTGATCTATATCTTCCAACCAATCGGCACCCCAAACACACTCCACTTGACAAAGTGTGGAATGAATGGTGATAATTAGGATGCTTAAAATTATAGAACTTATTTATGGCTGGGCTTGCAAATAATCCACCCACACTGCCAACAAAGACCCTAACATTGATAAAACTTCTAGGATGCAAATGCTTGCTCCCACATGGGAGGCAGTGTGGTGCTGATAAAATTATGGTATTGGTCTCATTATGTTTCTAATATGTCGAAAAATTAAAACTTCATTTTTCTATAACATCTCTCACTCATTTATAACTGCTTTATAAATCTTCATTTTTGTATAACATTTCTCATCTTTTACATATTTAATGTAAAAATGTTGGCAAAGTTTTAAAAAATTCTACAGGTCAAACAAAATATATCTGAGGGCCAAATTTTTCTGTTAGGCTACTAGTTAGACATGTCTAATTTGGGGATTTCATTTTGCCTCTAACTTGTATTCTCCCTTTTAAAATTTTTTTGATGAGGTGCAACTACCAAACATAAGCTGAGAATATTTACTGAGAAAAATAAATCACAATAAAGAATGCCTTTTGTGATCTATTGAATAATTAGCAACAGAAGAATACTGTATGTTAATCTTTTCCCAACAGTTGAAATTTTCAAGATAGAGTCCATGGAATTAGGCTTCCTTACTATTTTAACCAGATATATTTAGGAAATGTTGTAATGTTAGAGAGAAAATAATATTTTTCTATGAAAGAAGTATGTCTTTGTGTTATTAAATTTACTGGAAAAACAGTCTTACTGAAAAAATAAGATGCCAGTGGATTATTCTGCAGAACATCCTGTGATGTGTGTTTAGTATAAACTTGTGCATTAAATGGATTACTGTCATCTATTTAAGGATTACATCAATGACCAAGACATTAATCTCTCAACTGAAGCTTCTCAAAGCTGGCTGAAAATTAGAAATACCTGAGGTAATATTAAAACATCCACTTGCCTGAAGCCCACCTGGAAGGATTTTTGACTTTAATTATCTGGAGTATCTACATAGTTGTTAGAAAGTCACACAAAAATAAGACAAAAGAAAGAAAGATCTGAACATCACTGTTAATACACTTGAACTAATTGATAATTTAGAACATAGAACACTCCACCAAAAAAAAACAGAATTTACCTTTTTTTCAAGTGTACATCTTAGCTTAATTAGAATCAACCATGCAATAAGCTATAAAGAAAAGCCTCACCAAAATTTAAAATATCGAAATGAGTTAAAATATGTTCTTTAATTATGGGATTAAGAAGAATCAACCATGCAATAATCTATAACAAAGCCTCACCAAAATTTAAAATACCAAAATGGTTTAAAATGTGTTCTCTAATTATGGGATTAATTATAATTACAAGGAAATTATAACTGAAAAGAGATCAACATCATGGAAATTAAAGAATATACTTTAAACAATTCATGAATCAAATAAGAAATCAGCATAAAAATATACAATTATTTAGCTAAATTTTAAGATAAAAAATTGCATAGTTTAAAGGAAAAAGTGAGAGCCAGTATGCATATATGAGAAAGAACAAAGGGCAAAACTCAACAATTTAATTTTTCATCTCAAGAATCAAAACTATGGAAAGGAGAAAGGAATGAAAAAGATAAGAACAGCAATGGATGAATAAATAACGCAGAGTAGTGAATGTAACAAAAGCAATGGTTGAAACTTTGAAGATTAATTAATTTAAAAAATATTTGATGCTGATCAGAAGGAAAAAGAAGAAAACAGTATTACAAAAATAAAATGGGGACATAAATACAAGCTCTATACATATAAACAAAAAACACTACAAACAACTTTAAGCAAAGAAATTTGATAATATGGTTAAAATGAGGACGTTACTCTACAAGTACAATTTACCAAAGTTAAGAGATGACATATACAATTTCAGTAGTGAAGCATCTGTCAAAGAAATTAAATTTGTTATTTTAAAAAAGTTTCCACAAGAAAACTCCAGAAGCAGATGGTGAAGACTAGTGAATTCTTCCAAACATTTAAGAAAGAAACAATCTCAATCTTGTACAAAACATAGAATAATGAAGGTAACCTCTCCTAACTATTTTTTGGTGGCTAACAAAACTACGATTCTAAATTATGTCAAGGACATTCAAGAAAAAATAATATAACATAGAAGCCAGAATGAAGCATTAGACTAAAATTTAATACCCCTTCATGAAATATGTTTTAGTAAATTAAGAGAAAAAGTAAACTTTTTAAAATGAGAAGGAGTATCTACAGAAAACCTAGAGTGAGTGGACATTCAGTGATTCAAAAGAATAAAATAGAAAACTTTTTTCTGTAGAGGAGGAAGCAAATGAGCATATTCACTATTTCCATTTTAATATTGTGGTAGAGTAACTAAACATTGCAATAAGGCAAAAATAAGGTAGAAGAGGGCATATATAAGGACATGGGATTGGAAAGAAATAAAACTGTCAATTTCTTATCTATAACATGACAACAAAAAAATTCTAAAGTTATTTTTTAAATGATTGTGCTAAATTAACAAGTTTGCAGTCATCATGGGATCCAAGGTCGATGTAAAAAAAGAGTAATTGTATTTCTAACACAAACAAAACAGCACAGTTGGAAGTTTAAGACAAGAACAAAGGGTAAAAAATTATGTAATACCATTAACAAAGCAATAAAATAATTAAATAAATAAAAATATATCAAACAAAGTTTTGTAGAATCACATTAAAATCTATAACATATAATTGAAATAAGTTAACCATGGCCAAAGCAAATATCACGTATATGTTCTGAAGACTGAATGGTGTAAAGATGTCAGTTCTGCTCAAATGTATCTCTATATTGGCAAAACCATCAAGATATTATAGGCTTTTTTTTCTCAGACATTGACAGACTATGAATTCATACATTTATAAACCATGCCATGAAAAGACAAAGTAATCTCCAACAGAAAGACAAACCCAGGGAAAATGTAGTAACAACTGTGATTCTACTGCAAAGTTATAAAGCTGTACTAAAACACGACTCTGACAAAAAATAGAAAAAAATAGAACAGAATGTAGATTCTAAGGATACTTCAAAATATGCAATGTCATCTCATTTATGATAATGGTGGTACTTCAAAGAAGTCAAAAAATAATTGTGTTGTCAATATATGTAAATTAGACAATGACATATTAAAAGATAGGATCTTCACCCCTACATCACACTGTGCACAAAAACAAAATTTAGATGGATTGCAGATCTAAATGAAATAATAATAATAATAATGTTTCAAGAAGAAAAATTTGTTTTAGTCTCGGAGCAGGCAATAGTATCTTTGCTCCCACCTCATATCGTAGACAAAAATAAAATCTAGATGGATTTCAGATCTTAATATTACAAAAATAAAAATACTATGTGTGCTTTTAATAATAACATTACCATGGTTTGAAGGATGATGGTTTGAGAGGGAAATATAGGATAACTTTGACCTTTGAATGGGCAATAATTTCTGAAGCAGGGTCCAAAACTTGTAAAAGTGTCAAATTAAACTACACCAAAATTAATTGATTCATCAAAAACATAATGAAGAGAGTGAAAATTCAAACTACAAAGTGAGAAACAATTTTCACATTTCATATATCCAATAGAAATCTCATAGCCAGAATAAAGAAAGAAACCCTACAATTCAAGAGAAAGCTGGTTACCAGATTATGTGAGTTAGCTTGTGAAAATTTATCAAGCTGTACACTATAAAATGTGAACTTTATATATACTATGGACACACATATTTAGAATTAAAAGTAACGTTTTCTGAAATGGGTCCTGGGGAAATGGTGCTTCTGTGCCGCCATGGTTAAGGCTCACCATTCACTGTTCTTAAGCCAGTGGGGCCTGGCTGAGGACCCCTGGCTGGGACTGATCAACTTGGACACCATCAGCTTCTTTATTTGTTTCCCTCAGCCTGTGTGTTCTTTTTTTCTGTGCACAAAATGTATGGCATATTCCCACACAAACAACCAATGCTCTAATTATTCAACATCAATTGGGTGTCTAACAACTCAATTCTGACACTAAGTTTGGGAGCTAGTGCAGACTCACAGGTTAAGAGCTCAGTCTCATGAAGCTGTCCTCACTTCAGTTGGCAGCTGGAAATGGGCTTCCCAGCCTTCCCATGCTTCGTCCAGCCTGTCCGGTCACAAGTTCAGGGCTTCCTAAGACCTACCCCGCAGGTTTGACAATTTTCTAGAAGGACTCGTAGTACTCAGGAAAGTGCTCTACCTAAAATTATCTGTTTTTTACAAAGGATTAACTCAGAAAGAGACAAATGGAAGACAGAAAACAATGTATGGGAGGTAGACAGTGGCACAGTTGCCATACCCTTTCCATGCTCTCTACCTTCCCAGCACATCAGTGTGTTCACCAACCTGAAGGCTCTTCAAATCTTGTTGTTCAGGAGTTTTTATAACCCAGTCTCCAGCCCCCTCCTTCTTTCCAGAAGTCACAGGGTGGGGCTGAAATGTCCAGTTCTCTAATCATGTGCTTGGTCTTTCTGGTGACCAGTCCTCATACTGAAGCAACCTAGCCATCTCACCAAGGTAGAAACTCAAGTAAAAACTCAGTGTGGTCTAAAAGGGTTCTTTATGAATAACTAAAGATCTTCCTATTACTCCAGGAATTCCAAGGGCTTTTGGAACTCTGTGAGAAGCTGACCACAAAAACTAAACACATTTTTACTACACCACATGCCCTAAAAGTAACGTATTATATGCATGAAAAGACTGAGAAATCCTTCTGAAATTAACAGTTTTCCAAATGTCTTTTGAGGCGTATTAATGTTCCCTACATCAAATTTCATTTTGGAAAATCAAACTTTATCTATTCTTTGCTGATTGTACACACAGTATTATATTATAGCTCTTTTAACATCTGCACCAAGAAAATCTGTGTAATTGTTTGACCTAACGTTTTTCACATATTTAAACATAACAACTTTTTGCATGCGTGCAGAATGACTATTAACTAGCCCAAGGACATGATGGTTCTAAAGAATGCATTTTTAGAAAACTATCATTTTCATTTTTATCCCTTTTCTATATTATGTTAGGAAAGCACTTTTCCAGGGAGTCAAAAAAAAGAAGAGTTTTTATTCAAGCATTATACGTAAAATCCACAAAGAGAACCAAAGATAAATCCCAAGTACTTCTCTCTTTTTTTTTTTTTTTGAGACAGAGTCTTGCTCTCTTGCCAGCCTGGAATGCCATGGCGGGATCTCGGCTCACTGCAACTTCTGCCTCTGAGTTCAAGCAGTGATTCTGCTGCCTCCGTCTCCTGAGTCCCTGGGATTACAGGCATGTGCCACCACTGCCGGCTCATTTTTATATTTTCAGTAGAGATGGAATTTCACCATTTTGGTCAGGCTGATCTCAAACTCCTGACCTCGTGATCCGCCCTCCTTGGCCTCCCAAAGTGCCGGGATTACAGATGTGAGCAACCGTGCCCGACCACTTCTCAATTTTTCTCTAACAATGTAATATATTTTTCTACTTGAATTTAGCTTTTGTAAACCAGTTCCAATGCAAATTTAACTAATGGCATAAACACTTGCGTATTTGTATTTGTCGATGATGTTATGGATTATATGTATGTGTGTGTATATGTACACAGATATACATTTATTTATATAAATAAATACATACACATAACTACATATATACATACATATGTCATTATGGAATCATTCAAACTCATTCATTTTTATATTAATAAAATGTAGCCAAAAAGCATAACTAAAACCAGAGTCACAGTTGGAGTTTTCTGCTGCTTATAACATATATGTGTGTGTGTGTGTGTGTATATATATATATATCTGTGTGTGTGTATTTATACACACACACACACATATATATACATACACACACTCACACATATATATATTTGTGTCTGTATTTATGAGAAGATGTTCCTGTGCTTCTCTGAAATTCTACCTCCTCCATTCCCATAATTAAATTGTCCTTTCTTTTGTTTGACTTAGACACATTGTGCCTGATAATCTTGATCACTATACCTTCAATGGGAGGCTATAGAAGGGATTCACCATTCCTGAAGTAGTGCCAGTTGCTTCCACCTCCATTATCTCAAAGTTTGACTTTCAAGTGCAATCTCCGTAGGGTAGGGCAAGTGCTAAACTGACCATAGCTGTTATCATAAGTGTCCTAAAGCCTAAAAGATTCCCAGTAAGCCAGCTCCCTAGTTCATTGATGATATGCAGTTGAATAAGCAGTTAAAAACTCCAGCTGTGACTCTGGTTCTATTAATGCTTTTTGGCTTCATTTTATTAATATATAAATGAATGAGTTTGAATGAGTCCATAATGACATAAAAATTGACCTTTCAGCACAGTAGCAGCCTGGTAGTGTATATCTACTTATTACTCTCAGTTTCCATATCAAAACATTTCATTCTCTGACCCAACATATTAACAATTTTTAAAATATATATATGTGTTGTGTGTACATAAATATGTGAATGTGATTTGTCTATTTATATGTGGTTAGGCAAAGATATGAGTCATTGTTATGCTGCCAAAGCTGATAGTTAACATGCCAATTGGAAAATGGTTCCCAAATTTGCACATACTTCTGCATGGGTATTACGGCACTTTCCTTCCTGAATTTGAAGAGATGAAGTATGAAACTGATGCTTCCAGTTGTTATGGTTTTGAATGATTGCAGAAGAAAATACATATGAAAACTTCACTGCTCTCTTCTGTAATGAAAATTCTCTGCTTTTAAAATTTCTGTTAAATAACTTGTTTAGGCATATCCTTGAACATAACTGGGGTTAGTCTTTGAATTTTTTGATTTCCATTAACTTGAATAATTCTAAAAGTAAAAAAATTAATCATCCTTTCCCTTGTTTGGAATGTGCCTGAATTGAGAATCCCATGCTAGACAACTCCAGTGTTCTCAGTCTTCATTCACAGCCTCCATCATGAAGTATCCCCGAGGCTATAGTTCCCTGCCTCCAGTATAAAGTATTGTACTTTCTTAAAGTATCTATTAGTTAGTGAAAATACTGTCATCTCAAGACTGGACATGTTTGTGTATTATGGCTTTCTCTTGTAAAATTTCACCCAAATTAATTGTAACAACAAAGGAGATCTTGGAGAGAAGCTCTCAGGTCCTTGAAAGCCTGAGGATGAGCCAAAAACAACCAAGTTTTAAATGAAGTGAGCTCCACCTACATCTTCTTGATCATTGCTTGGCTTTCTGAGCCATATTTCCCAGTCTTCCTTTTCACTGCCTTTTGCAAACAATATTTCCATATTATTACAAAGCTGAAATTCTTTTTAACTTCTTATGCCAGATGGTCTCACAATACACATATGTTTCCTTGGCAATTTCTATGCTGTCAAATGCTTCATCTAATGCCAGTATCCAATCAAGTGCAGGTAACATTGCAGTCTTGCCTTTCACCCCAGGTAGCACCTCAAAGCAAGGCCACTGAAGCTTACAAAAACTGTCTGTGTTTCTCAAGCTCTCATAGATTTTATGCTGTCATTTTTTTAAATCATCAATGCACCATCCAAATGCTTCATCTTTCAACACTCAGTTTGCTTCCCTTGAAAAATTCCTTGGATTTCTGTACTGGCAGGGTCTAGATTGGGCTACATGGAGAAAAGAGTTTACATAACAGGCTTGAAACTGCTATCTTTGGAAATGCCTGCTAGCAAGACTGGCCCTTAGCTGGCATGTGGGATTTAGGGAGGCTTTCCACCGTTCCCAGAACTAATAAGAATGGCTTACTGTGCCTAATCTGTTTGTACAAATAATAGCTGAACACCTGCTTTCCTACTAGGAGTCTGGAACTTTGGAACATACTGAACAGAGGGTGCTTCCATGAGCAGCCCTCAATTAAAACCCTGGGCACTGAGTCTCTAATGAGTTTTTCTGTTAGGCAATGTTTTACATGTGTTGTCATAGCTTATTGCTGGAGGAATTAAGCACATACTGTGTGACTCAATTAAGGGAGGACTCTTGGAAGCTTGCACCTGGCTTACTCTGGAAAAGCTTTGTATTAGTCAGCTTGGGCTGCCATAGGAGAATGTCATAAACTGGGTGACTTAAACAACAGAAATTTATTTTCTCATAGTATTGGAGATCAGAAGTCTGAGATCAGCATGCTAACATAGATTCTAGTGAGGGCCCTCTTTCTGGCTTGAAGATGGCCACCTTATTGATGTATCCTCATGTGGCAGAGGCAGAAAGAAAAAGACAGCCAAAAAGCACCCTTTGGTATTTCTTATTTTAAGGGCACTAATCTCATCAGACCAGGGCCCCATCCTCACAACCTCATCAAATCTTGATTACGTCTCAGAATACCCATTTCCAAATACCATCACCTTGAGCATTGCAGCTTTAACGTGCAAATTTTGGGGAAGTGCAAATATTTGGTCAATAATAGGCTCTGTGCACTTCTTTCCTTTGCTAATTTTGCTTCACCCTTTTGCTGTTGCCGTAAGTATGACTATATGCTGAGTGCTGTGGGTTCCCCTAGTGAATCAAAACCAAACCGGGCGTCGATATTGGAGACCCATGACACAAGCTGCTTCACTTGATGAATCTTTTATTCCAGGATATTAGTCCAGAAACCTGTTCCTTTCTGTGCCATATCTGTGCTGTTGTTATGATTCCTTCCCACAACTTTACAATATTGTTTAGGAATCTTCCTTCCTTTTTCAGAGGCAAATCTATTCTTTTTATTAGTTATGTGCTGGACAATACATGTGTGTGACCCATTGTCTATTAGCTGCCTCGTCCTGGGTGTCTCTCCCAGGGCTCTGTTTGATAAAATTACATGACAAAGCAAAAGATTTACTTTTGTTCAATGATATCTTCAAAATATGGCCCACCGATCAACAAAGCTCTATAGTTGCAATCACTGTCCTCCACTGATACCTGTCTCCAAAGATAGTTGTGCCAGGGACCAGTACTACTTTGGGCAGGTGCTTTTCTGCTTTGACATTACATCCTTAACAGCCTTGTTGATGTCCTGGCCTGCTAACTGACTCAACTCAATAAGCTTTGAATCAAACTCAGTTCTATGGTATGCTTGAGTTCAAGTTTAAATTTACATACCACATTTCAGGTCAATTTTCTGATAGATTCTTGCCCTAAAGATGTATCCTTAAAGTTTAGAATAAAGCAAAGTATAATCTATAGATCTTAGTGGATGATCAAACTGTCCTCCCTTCTTGCTCTGACTTACAATACAGAAAGCATTCTATTTTTGAAATCCTATCAGCCCAACTCTACATGCAACCCATATAGATACAAAGAAGTTCCTTATCTATGATCACTTTCTCTTTTTCTTCATTGTCTCACACCTTTCTACCCAGTTTTTGCAATAGGAAATGCTTCTTATTTCTTCATTTCTCTCAATCAGTTCCATCTCATTTGGCTCAATCATATTTTATTGAACTGGGAGGATTGTGGTGGAAAGTAGGTTCTGTTTCTGTTTAGGGAAATAAAGCATAAACAAACAATGTTTTTCCTAGTCCTTCTCAAAAATCCAGATGTCTCATAGTTTTTATTGATTATGTTATAGCATTAACACTCAGAGATTAAACTTTTAACTATATCTATGAGATCCTTTTTAAAAAATCACTGGCCCTGATCTCTACTCTAATTTCTGAATCTACATGTCAGTTATGTTCTTGATATCCTTGCTTGGTTTGAGCAAAAGTATCTCACATTCAACATGTTTCCAGTTGAAATTATGATTGTCCCTTTTATTCACATAATGAACTTACTTTAGTGTAATATCTTCAATTTTTTTAAAAAAAACAAGCTGGAATGCTAGATGATTTCTTTGACATTTTCCTCTCTCAGATTCCTCAATAGTAAACTCTTTGTCATGTCCTGTTGATTTTATATCAGAATCATATCTCGAATTATCTTTCTTTGTCTTTTTGTCTCTACTATTAACATCTTCTTTGCCTGGTGGATTGCAATATCTTCCTAAATGTTAACTGTCCATCTAATATTATCCCAATAAATTGTCCACACATCACAAAACAGATTGTTTATTTAGAAAGGAGCATTTATTGATGTCACCAACTTCAGTCAAGTATTTCCCACGTTCTTATTGGCTTTCAGTGCCTCCAATATCCTATGTTTCTTCTGAGACAGGACCTTTGCCCAAGCAGCTCTTCACCAGATCAACTTTCCTTCTAGTTCATATTTATTCTTTCTATTTTCCAGCTCAGTTGTGGTTTCTCCTGTGATGTCTTCCATGATGGCTATGACCAAGTCAATTCCCACTAGTAAGACTGTACTGGCATAATTCATCTCTCTTTTCTGGTGATACTATAGTTTATAATTTTGTATTTTGTGTGTGTGATTATCTGAATCTTGTTTTATTTACTAAATCCTGGGCTCCATGGGGGTAGAAAACATCTGGTTTTACTTACCACTGAATTCTCAGTACCTCATATATATCCTGCTTACAATCGGCTCTCAATACATGAATTCATGAATGAGTGGACTATACTTTCATGTTATTATTTAAAATGTGTTAATTTTTATCTTTTTAGCTTTCCTAAAGACCTCATTTTGGTAACGTAGAGTCCAGAATTTCCAGGGACTGGATGTAGGGATAAATACAGACAACATCTTGGAATAAATGTGTATGGAAAGAGAGAGGGAGAATATGAGAGAGAGAGAGAGAAAGATTTTCTATAATTTCTAACCTATGACACATTTTTAAAAAAATCTGAATTTTAGAAAAAGCAGTTTATTGAAAGGCCTAGATTTTTAAAATAAATCCCAGGACCCAAAATAAATTTCTTCAAAATGCTCCTTTGATAAGTCTTCTTAATTATCTGGGCACAGTATGCATTTCAGTATTATTTTCATTCTTTTTAGTAGACACTTTTTTCTGAAGGAATAGTTAACTTGCTTTTCTTTCTTTGGCAGCAGTGAATAGTGCTTAATGCTATCAAAGTAAAAAATCCCAGTCTAAAGAACTGTTACGTTAAATTATCTTCAAGATGTGATAACTGTCTCATCAGTTAAGAAAATTCTATCTTTTGTTTTTTTCTCCCAGTGTTCTTAGTTCTGACTTTATACCGACATTCTTACATCTCAGTTTCAACTGACTTCTCTTTCTACTCTACCCCCACCTCACTTCACCATTAAGCAGGTTTTACTTTTTCATTTTTGCTCTATGACTGTCTTTGCAGCTCTTTTACAGATGTGAACAATTGTAGACTCTTGTCTTTGAGGTGGAATCTGATGCAAGATTATTGTGTGTGTGTATATCTATATCTATATCTACATCTATCTATCTACTTACATGTATGAAGGATATGAGTTGCATTTTACTTGTAAGCTCTATGCTCATGTCAATCATGTTTCTTACTTTAGGAATTCAATTACAATTTTATGCATAGATAAATGAAAAGATTTCTTTGTTTCCTTTGACTTTCTGTCCCTCCTTCATTCCTGCTATTAGCACTGCTATTAGTTTTAGAATGTATTGTCTTTGAGGGAAGAGACTGTACCTGAAGATGCTCTGATTTTCCCCCTCTGAAATGTGCAGCATAAAGCCTTCTCCTTAGGTACATTTTCAAACTTCCTAACATATTTTTAAAAACCAGTTCATTTTTAAATAGCTTGAGTCTTTCTCTAAAGTAAAACAAAATGGCAAATTTTTCCTAATAACTCAGAATATGGGCTGAAGTTCCAAAGCTAGGGACAATCGATGACTTTCTCAAGGGAGGTTCTCTAAGCATCATTAACAGGACTTGCTGAGCAGTGTCTAAAAGCAGGTTCTCTGACTCATCCACCAACCACTTTTAGCCAGTATATACAAGAAAAGAAGAGGTTTGGGACAGAGGGTACTGTTTATTTGAAGATAATAGTAGCTATTGCTGTGCCTCTATCTTTTCAATGACTTCAAGTCACACATTTATAGCGGAATTTGGAAGTGCCTACCAGGTAGGAAGAAGCTGGATACTCATTGACTTGTGCAGTGACAGATTCTTTCCTTTACCAAACTTTAGTCAAGTTCTGAGTATTTACCTAAGTTTACTTTCTTGTAAAATTTACTTTCAGCAAGAATCCTGCTAAGTCAGTTTAGCAAGACCTGTCCCCCACTCTTAATATCAATTATGCTTAATATCTAATTGGGTTCCTCATCCTCCACCATCCCCTAGGTGATGTCTACTCAGGTCTGGCCTATCTTCAGTGAGTATCCTGTTAGGTCAGCTAAATCAGAATCTCTGTAATGCTGACATTTCTTAGTAATTTTCCATCCACTGACCCCACCCTTCTCCGTGTCTATACCTTTTTATTTTCCCATGCTATACCTTTTTATTTTCTCAGAATATGGGCCCAATCTTTGGAGAGAAGCCCAATCTTTCTCCCCACTGCAAGACTCCTTTGCCATAGTCCCTCTATCTATTGTGAGGTCCTGAAAAAATGTGAGTCTAACCATGCTTTAGATGTCATTGATTTTTTTTTTTTTAATTTAGCAATAGTCCAATATGGCTATGGGACAAGAGTAGAGCAAAATAAGAGGTTTTGTAAGTCATCTTAAACTACTGGGATTTTTGGAGCATAAAAACTGCCTGAATTTTTCCTGGATACCTTTTTTTTGTTTGTTTAGACAGAGTTCTTTCTCTTGTCACCAGGCTAGAGTACAATGGCAAGAATTTGGCTTACTGCAACTTCCATCTCCAGGGTTCAAACAATTCCCTTGCCTCAGCCTTCTGAGTAGCTGGGATTACAGGTGCCCACCATCATGCCTGGCTAATTTTTGTATTTTTAGTAGAGATGGGGTTTTACCATGTTAACCAGGCTGGTCTCAAACTCCTGACCTCATGTGGTCCACCTGCCTTGGCCTCCCAAAGTCCTGGGATTACAGGCATGAGCCACCACTCCCGACTTTCTGGATACATCTAAAGATGAGAGTTTGCTTGGAGCTACCTGTGACGTTAGTTAAAAGTCTTCTTTTTAGACTTTGGTAAGAGCCACTTTCATTTCCATAGTTTGGTCTGCCAAAAATGCAGAGCACTTTATTGAGCTAAGTGGACATATTAAAAGAAAATGGACCCAGATATGTCTTGACCTTTTCCAAGTAGAATACTTGTGAAATTGAGAACAACAGGAAAAAGCATGGTCTTACATCATTAACTTTTGTTGTTGGAAATATTGGGGTGAGCTGGATAGTGCATTGTCCTGAAGTTTAGGATGACCCACTGGGTAAGGAAAGTCATGTGACAAGCACACATTAAAGAAAGAGTCATCTAACTCAGGAAGACACCATTGCCGGTTAATCATGGTTTCTGTAACGTGAGATATTGTGCTCACTTGCCTTTACCAATATCAGGCAGCCCCATCCCCTGCCTAAATTTGTTTAGCATGGCTGAAGTTGCTTGATATTAGGTGTGTTAAAATTTAGTGTAATCCTTTTTGTTTTTTCCCATGGAATCTAACAGTGTGATGGATGCTCAAAGTGAGTGTATCTTTCTGCCACTTTAAAAAATATTTTTGTTCTAGATTAACTATCCTTTTGAGAGCCTAGAGAACACATTGCCACAGTAAGTATGAATAAATTCTCTTCAATGAAGGTAACTAGTTGTGAGGACAGTTGTATTTTTTAAAACAATATTTTAAAGTCATTTTATTTATATTATTGTTTATATAGTTTCTACAATCCCTCGTAATGAAAAAAATTATGTTTCATGTAAAAAGGATCAATAAGAGGCATTGAAATATCTTAGAATATGTTAATGTTACTAATTCTTAGTCCTATGTGATTTTATCATGTACAATGCAGCATGTGAGTCACTAGAGAAAAGATGGCAATATTTGGGGTATATTTTTCAGAAGTAAGATTCTTGGATTAAAATAAGTTAGTTCAGAAAACAGTAAAAAGAGTTATTAAGCTGCTATATTCATTTTTTTTATTTGTCAACACGTGATTTACTAAACAATTGTATTTTCTGTAAATACTTAAGCACAAAGTGGTTAATACTTTTACTTGGGGCTTTATTTGATGCCAAAAATGCCATTTACTTTTCTTCTCTTGCTCCACTTCCCTTGCTGCCAGTTACTTGGTATTACCTGAAGGAGATAGTAGGCTCTCATTTAAGCCAATGGGAGAACCCCCTGAAGAAATTAAAGAAGGGCACTTTCTCTCTAGAACAAGGGAAGTCACTCAGCTGTTACAGGACTATTGAGAAATCTCAGTTTATCAAAGTAAAAGCAAATTTCCCTGGGGTCTAGACATGTAACCTCAGCATTATGCTAAATTGCCAGGATAGTTTCAACTCAGGAAATTTAGCATCTCACACAGCATAGTCAGCAGAGATTAAGCAACCTTACTACCTGCTGGAAATTGGAAATATGAATGTTAGAACTTCTATTGATTGTGGCTTTCCTAAAAAAAAAAATTTGTACAAAAATGAATTCACAAACAAAGCAGCTTTCTTATTTTTATGTTATTTTTCTGAGTCAGTCAGAAAGAGAGTAATGCTAAATTCAACCTTAAATCAGTAGCTTCCTCTCTCATAGCAACAGTAATGCAGCTGTCTGCTCTGATGAATTCACAGGAGGAGTATACAAGTCTATGTTCACTTGTGCACTTAGCAGTATGCTCTAAGGCAAGACCATTTAACACATTTGGCTGTCAGCGATTAGAAGGCAACCTGGCATATTGAGAAGGAATTCACAGCAATTCTACAATCAGAGCAGAGGGCAGTAGTGTTTGATGGAATGCAAGTGCCCTACCCTTTAGGCTCCCTTGAGTTGGCAGGTAGTGACCCTGGAGAAAGAACGAGATCTGAATTTTGATTCTTTTGCTTACTTGTAGGTGACCTTGGGCAAATTATTTAATGACACCTATCTTAATTAGCCTTAAAATTAGGCTAACTAAAGCAAAACTTCTCGATACTTTTGACAAGTAGAAATACTTTCTCCTGGTACATAGAGAGCTGTAAGTTATAGTTACATATGTGCTATTTAAAAAGACTTAGATGCAATCACGGGTATTAAAAGCGTAGTCCTTTCAAGTAAAAAGAACATCATAATTTTATTATTCAGATATTAAAAAGTGATAAAGTAGTGAATGTACCTGGTGAGTACCTAAATGAGAAAATTAAAACCCTGGGAGTTGAAGAGATTGACTCATCTCGGTTAAGATTTAAGGGGGGAAAAAAAGATAAGGTATCTAGTGTGTCCTACTTTTTAAATATTCTGTATTACTTTTCTTCCAGATACCTTGAATCAAGACATTATTTTCCCTATAAATTGTTTGATAATGACTGGTGAAGAAAGCCTTTTTCTTTTTTCAAAACTGTTCAGATGCCAGCTTTGGACTTTTCAATCATTTTTTATGTTCTTAAATCATAAATAGTTATTTAAAATAATTTAAAACTATAGGCTATCAATAAAAAAGTCACCTATAATTCCACTACTCAGAGATAACCACTGTTATATTTTCTTGTTTTTGTAGTTAGACAATTTCAAAATGCACATAAAAATCAATCACATATTAAAAATGAAGTAGTAATAAAAATTTATTGTGAATTTAAGAATATAAAAGTATAGTATATTAATAATATATTATAAAAGTGTAAATTCTAGTTCTCTGTTTTTACTATTTTTGATCATACTCCTTTTCAGAAATCAGGATGTAACATAGAAAATATGACAGAAAATACCTAAGCAGTCAAATGTATAAATTTCCACAATTAAGTTATTATTAGAGTAATAGTAATAATTATAACAAGTTGAAAGATGTATTCTCAAGTAATAGGAAACATCTACTTTGGGCAGAAAAGATGGCATAAATTTTTATAAATAGCATTTATATACAATATTTCCCAATGGGCACTTAAATGTCCCAATAAAAAGTAACAGAGTGCTATAGCATTTGAAGAAGGAAGTATTCAAAAACATCTGTAAGGTCTGCTTAAGTAAAGCTAATTATTTCTGATTAATTAAGCCACTATTCTAGAGAAGCCAGGTAAATAAAAAGAATTGGTAGCTTAGGGAGAGATGGTGAGATGTTCTAGTTTTATTTTTGCTTTGGTAACAGTATCCTGGTTAGAAGGTGAAAGCCGTAACATTAGTGCACACTGCTTCTGCAACACTCACTCTGTGCCTGGATTTGTTACATGGTCATTTAGCTATCCGAACTAAGAGCTTGCAAAGCATTGTGCCATGAACAATGTGAACAATGGTTTCTTCTGGGTCTCTAAACTTTCTTACGGGGGTGGGATTCTGGATGAATTCTGTGAAGTCCTGTTTGCAAGGCCAGGTCAGCAAGGAAAGAGAAACCCAAATTTCCCTGGTCCCTCGACAAAGAGGCTTGTCAGGGCCTGGAATGCTCATGGGCACACAGGGTATTTTATGTCCTAGTGAAGGGTATCGCCTTCCCTTTAGTCTGCATTTTATAGAGCAAATGTGAAAAGGTCATCTTGTACATGGGGAAAACAGAGGGAATTGGTCTCAGGCAGCCTGGAATTTCGATGCCAGCAATTAATAGGGGTTGTTTGGGAATGCCAGCTGTAGACACCTCCCAAGTTTGGGGCCCAGGAGATGTAATTTCTCCTGTTAAGGAAAGGCAGCAACTGGTTTCATGAGAAGCTGATATTTGGGTGTAGTTCCTTCTGATGAGAGAATAGGGTAGGGGTGGAGTGTTACTCCCCGCTATCTTAATTGACTCTTTGTTCGAGAAATCTAGAGTGAGCTCCCATGGTCATTTTTGGACAATTCAATTCATTTTACCACAAAATTACTGAAAGGAGGCATTTAAATCAAGCCAAGTTTTTCGATAAAAAAGTTCATGATATGGCAGTCTTCTTCCTTTGAAGAACAGTCAGAAGGATTCAGAATAGGTCCATTTTATAGAGGCACAATACTTTCCTAGGGACATATGGATTGATAATGAGGTTTTAAGCTTGTATGCTAACTCTGTGTCTTGAAAACACAGAAGCATTAAATTTCCAACAAGGAAACAGTAGGATTAGGGAGAATATTTTTTGTTTTGAGTACAGAGTAGAAATGAAGTAAATGTGAAATAATGCCAGAGAAAAATAGTCAAAAGGCCACTAAAGCAAGGAAAAGAAGCAAGGGCATAATTCTGGTCACGTTCTTGGGGACCATGGCTGTATACTGCATATTACTTTACCAGGAGCTATAGTGAAACAAGGTGGATATCATGCAGTGGACATCTGGGCAAGTAAGTTATATAGAATGACTAGGTATTATTGGCTTGAGTAATTAGACTATTTGTGATGCATGCAGTTTTTTCACATCTGGTTCCTGGAAGCAAATGAATGACTTCACCCATGACTTACACCTCTAGGAAGTAATGATAGAAATGACGCTGGGAGAAACCCTGGAGTTGAATTCCTGAACTTGTCAGTTATGGTTTGACTCAAGCCAGAGCTGCTTTATTTGTGAAACCATGAAAATAACACTTGCCCTAACATTAAAAAAAAATTGTGATCTGAATCCATGGTGAGATGCTACATGCAAATGGACTCTAAAATGCATAAATTTCTATTGTTATATTATTCTTTGATGGCGTTTTTATCTGTTGTCAGACCCTGAGGAACATAACTGTATGCAATCCTGAGTCTTCCCTGAAAACCTGATTTTATGTAGAAACTTTAGAAGTGTTCATTGATTTGGGGTGAGACCACTATATTAGGAATCTTCATCTTTCCATTTGTCATCTACATGATCTTGTATGATATATGATATCCTTTATATAATCCATGATATCTTTGAATGGCATACCCTTTTTGTCATTTTTTTCCTACTATACTCTTTACTTATTATTTGTGTATGTGTGACAGGAACACTTTTAAAAAATCTACCACCTTAGCAAATTTTTAATTATACAATATAGTACTATTACTCATGGGCACTATATTGCACAGTATATTTAGGACTTAATCATCTAGTATAACTGAAACAGCATGCTGCTTGATTAATACTTCCCCATTTCCCCCTTCCCCAATCCCTAGTAGATATTTTAGATTCCTCATATAATTGGTATCATATAGTATTTGTTCTTCTGTGTCAAGCTTACTTAATTTAGCATCATGTCTTCTAGGTTCCTCCATGTTGTTGCAACTGGCAGGATTTCTTTCTTTTTTAAAGGCTGAATAATATTACATTGTGTATATATACCATATTTCTTTATTTACTCATTTGTCGATGGACATTGAAGTTGCTCCCATGTCTTTACTATTGTGAATAATGTGGAAATAAATATGAGAATGAAAATGTCCTTCATATCTTTAGAATTATTTCTTTGTTCTTTGTTCTATTAAATCTCTTTTTTTTAAGAATGAAAGAGAGGAAGAAAGAGGAAGAGATTTTAGAAAAAGAGAGAAATGGAGAAAGAAACAGCAAAAGAAAGAAAAAAAGAATGAAAGAGAGAAAGAAAGAGGAAGAGATTTTAGAAAAAGAGAGAAAAGGAGAGAGAGAGAAACAGCAAAAAGAAAGAAAAGAAAAAAAAAGAATGAAAGAGAGAAAGAAAGAGGAAGAGAAAGAGGGAGAGAGAATGGGATTCTTGTTTTATTGCCCAGGCTAGAATACAGTCTAAAAATGGGTATTAAAAACGTCTTTTATGCCAATAATTGTGCTTAACAATGGAGACAGGAAGGAATAGGGGTTGAAAATAACAAATAAGCAGCCAACCAATATTTTATTTAAACCTGTGAAATGCTATGCAATTGCTGGGGAGTGATTTACTTCCAATTATGTGGTCACTTTTAAAATAGGTATAATGTGATA
>CAUYQU010045033.1:0-22715 GCA_963574635.1 Cheracebus regulus | reverse complement strand
CGCCCCCCCCCCCCCCCCCCCCCCCCCGACCCGGAGCCTACCTCGGCTCATATTTAGCGTCTTTTTCATCTGAAATATGATATAAATAGTACCTACCTTATAGAACTGACCTCAGGCTCGAGAGATACTGCCTACAGAGCACATAATAAATGCGTATTAACCAATACTAAGTGTCAGCCCTTCATTTCCTATACCCTATGCATAAACAAATTTCCGCTAAGGCTGGAGAGACCTTAGTATCAACGAAAATTCATTATATCACTGACTTTCTACCCATTGCTAAGCAATTAGAAGAAACAAGGATCCGGCTCTTGGAGGTAGCCATGGAAAATTCACAAGACCTGATCATACCACTTGTTACATTGTAGCCTTAATTCGGCAACATATTTTTTGGTTGATTTAAAAATGACAGTCTACTTTACACTGAAGGCCTAGATATTACTTTCTCACCCAGCAGAGCCAAAATGTTTCCACCACACATCACTTGCCCATCACCACATTCTCGAACTGCCATCAACTAGTATTCTCTATACTAGTTGCTTTGTGTATATTTTAGTTTCCTTAAAACTTAGAGAGGAAGTCCAAGAGAATACTGGAGAGTACCTTAGAGAGCAAGATGAAAATTAATATACAACTGTGAAATATACCTTGGGATGAATGCATACTACAGCAAAGATAAAACCATCAAGCAGTGGCTTCTAATTAGTAGCAGTACAGGTTTCTTTTTGGCACAGGTATTAAACCCAGCTTATCACTTTGTTCAAAACCCCCTGCCTGAATAAACAACTCAAAGCTGCAGAACTGGGGCAATTCAAATGAGGGCTCATCAGATTTCTCTGGGTGGTTTTCTTGAAAATTTGTGCTCTAATGCCTACTTGTCTATTTTGATATAAAATGCTGTCAACTTACCATTAAATTAAAATTGCCAATCAAGAACTACATTATCTTACTTCCTACCTAGCCTATCACAGTATACCGAGGGCCTTGCTGCCCAAGGTACTGTATATTGACAACCATACACATCAGAAGCCTTTGGGGTTAAAAATCAGATTGCTGGCCGGGTGTGGTAGCTCACGCCTGTAATCTCAGCACTTTGGGAGGCTGAGGTAGGTGTATCCCAAGGTCAGGAGTTTGAGACCAGCCTGGCCAATATGGTGAAACCCTGTCTCTACTAAAACTACAAAAATTAGCCAGGTGTGGTGGCGCGCATAGTCCCAGCTACTCAGGAGGCTGAGACAGGAGAATGCTTGAACCTGCGAGGCGGAGGTTGCAGTGAGCCAAGATCACACCACTGCACTCTGGCCTGGGCAACAGAGTGACACTCCATCTCAAAAAAAAAAAAAAAAAAGATTGCTGAGCTTCAAACCTTCCTGGGGGCTGGGGGGAACCAAAAATGTGTATTTTAAACAAGCATTCCAAGTAATGTATTTTTCCATCCAGAAGTTTGTGAACCACTACTGTGATGAGGGTTATGTGTATCCTGGCCTACCCAGAGACATACACAGAAGTTAGATTTCATATAGTCTATTTGTCTAAGAAAAACAAATGAAAAAGCAGGCCAAAGGAGTTGACATCTTTATTTCTTTCCTCAAAGAGATTTTAGCAATTACCAAACAAGAGCCCTATCTCCTCTTTCTGTAGAGAGAACAGGAAGGGAAAAAATGGCATCGACAGATGGGGTGTCGATTAGTGAGGGATCAGTCCAGCCATCACCCTTTCAGAAATACATTTTATTCCTGACTGTAAATTCTGCAGTGCAAGACGAGGCACTGGGACATGGGCTGTCTCTCTCCCTTTTTTTTTTTTAGACAGTTTTGCTGTCACCCGTGGTGGAGTGCAGTGGCGCGATCTCAGCTCACTGCAACCTCCACCTCCCAGGTTCAAGCGATTCTCCTGCCTCAGCCTCCTGAGTAGCTGGGATTACAGGCATGCGCCACCACACCTGGCTAATTTTTGTATTTTTAGTACAGATGGGGTTTTGCCACGTTGGCCATGCTGGTCTCAAACTCCTGGCCTCCAGTGATCTACCTGCCTCAGCCTTCCAAAGTGCTGGGGTTACAGATGTGAGCCACTATGCCCAGCCATGTCTTTTTTTGGGGGAGACAAGTTTTGCTCATCACTCAGGCTGGAATGCAATAGTGCAATGTCAGCTCACTGCAACCTCCGTCTCCTGGGCTCAAGCGATTCTCCTGCCTCAGCCTCCTGAGTAGCTAGGATTACAGGCATGCCCCCACCACGCCCAGGTAATTTTTTGTACTTTTAGTAGACAGGATTCCTCCATGTTGGTCAGGCTGGCCCTGAACTCCCGACCTCAGGTGATCTGCCTGCCTCGGCCTCCCAAAGTGCTGGGATTACAGGCATGAGCCACCGTGCCCGGCCTCTTTATTCTTAATAGGGCCAAATAATCCTTTCTCTCCAAAATACAAAACCAGGACAAGAGAAAAATGTGAGTTCTCTCACCACCTATTCACAATACCTTCCCCTTTCAGAGGCCAAATTTGGCTACGTATAATACCTGCTGCTCTCTGCTTCTCACCCATCTCCACTGGCCCAGAAGAAGGTGGCGCTATTAATATTATGACTCCTCTGACACCTGCTGCCTGTCAATTAGCAGGAGCATTACCTGCTAATTGACAGGTAGCAGGTGTCAATTACCCCTCTGCTCTTGAACTCACATGTCATTTTTCTGATTACACAGAGGCTACCTGAGAATCTTTTTCAGGAAGTCCAACAGGAAAGCTACTTTTAAAACTAAAATATCTTGAGTACATGGAGTAAATGTTTCTCCATCCGCATTCACTCATTCTTGTTTCTCTCTCTCTTATATACACATAATTCTGTTTCTTCTTAGAAAGAGGTAAATGGCCTGGGAAACTATGCCCCTGGCTAGAAGATGATGATCATGCTGACAACTCCATTAAATCAATCCACAGAATGTGTACGCAAGGACATTGAAACCACTCCTCATTTGTTCAGCCAAAGTTGCCAACTTGGAGATTGGCACAAAGCCCTGAGTATTCCCTGCAATTCCTGAATTCAGAGGCATCATGCAGGCATTAACCCATATTTATCTTCAGGTCTGGCAAAGATGAATGCAAGTAGATGGGTAGCAGAGGTGATATTTTCAGTCAGTAGGTTTTCTGGTTAAGAACAGGTGGGCGAGAGTTTGGGCTCCTCTTCTCTCATAGGTAAAAAGAACTGACAGGTTTTTACAAGATATATGTCACAATCTAAAAATGATTCACTCTGCAAGGCATGAAATAGTTCTTGCTTTATAAAAATAGTACTGCGATTTAAAAAAAAAGCACTTCTGCCAAAGGAACCATGTTCCCACATTGCAAACAACGTGTTCTGCTTAAACAGAACAAAATCCACCACCCTCATCCATCCTTCCTTCCCCGTTCCCCTCTCAACTTGAGTCATGTCATACATGCCAGTGTTCTGGGTGGTAGGGATGCTACGGCCACCTAAGGCAGGGAGCCCTGGGAGGTGGGAGGGCTTGCATGGTTAAGTACACCAGAACTGAAGAGCAAAGGGTCAGCTGTCTTCATCTAGAATCTCCGGATGTTCCTTCCAGAAAGCATCCCCAATGATATCGCAGTGCAAGGGTACTGGTTTAGTCCTGGTTCGGGTCACTGCCATCTTTTTTCCTTCCATTTCTGTTGGCAGCTTAATTTCTTTTGTCATGACTTCATCCACCTACAGGTAAAATAAAGCAGGGACATTGTTAACTCAGGAGTGGGTTTGGGAGAGAAAAGAAAGATGTGGGGATAGTTTACTTTTTATCTTCAAATACTTCTGACTGCCAGATTTGAGATATATATAGATATATGTATGTGCATATATATGCACATGTGTATGTGTGTGTATATATATATATATATATAAAATCTCACTATGCATGAAGTTCTTTATAATTAAAAATAGTTTTAAAAAGGTTATGTTAGCAGGGCGTGGTAGTTCATGCCTGCAATCCCAGCACTTTGGGAGGCCAAGGTGTGCAGATCACTTGAGGTCAGGAGTTCAAGACCAGCCTGGCCAATATGGTGAGAACTTGCCTCTACTAAAACTACGAAAATTAGCTGGAAATCGCTTGAACCCAGGAGGCAGAGGTTGCAGTGAGCCGAGATGACACCACTGCACTCCAGCCTGAGTGACAGAGCAAGATGCTGTCTCAAGAAAAAAGAAAAACAAGAGTTATAATATTCTGAAGAGATCTTAGGAACAAAGAAAGGATTCCATGTTCCTCATTAGCAATAACTACAGAATTAAAGGTATTTCTTACCTTCCATCTTCATTAAGAAATATCCAAGTCTGTACCAAAGAACAAATGTTTTGAAATACTAAAAGAGCTGGAGCTGCCAGTGAATGACTAGCTCTCAGGGTACTCGAAAACATTCATTTCAGAAAAAAAACAACTTTACATGGGAGGAAATAAGTTTAGAGAAATCATTAAGCCCAACAGATAGTACAGAGGGGAAATATTGGTGAAATTAAGGATATTGGTAAATGTACAGACTTATCACAGAATATTAAGGTAAGTATGAATGTCAAGAGAATGCCATGACATTTTGGAAAAAACAAACCCTCATATACACCTTCTCTTAGTGCCTCATATTATAGTTGTTATGGGATGGAGAAACCATTTAATGGTATTATCCAGTGTGAGAGAAAGTACTTTGTAAGTATTTGATGAATGCACAAATCCTCATACCTGTACTGTATCCGTTTAAAAGGATTTCATTTAATACGGGGAAAGCTTACACAACAGAAAAATAAGGGCACTAATTCTAAAATTCTGTAATTCAACTTATGTATAGGAGATTTCGGACCACCCCTGACTGACAAAATGCACATCCAAAATAAGAAGAATCTACGGCATCTCCTTTAGGAAAGGATCTGGTTTGCGTTAGCGACTGGAGTCGCATCAGCATACAGGCAGCAGTCAGGACACAGTTTGGAATGGGCAGGGGCTCTCTTTTTTCCTGACTTCCATTTTTCTTTGAACATAACAGCATTACCTTCTGCCATATCAGCACTGTCCCTTTCCTATACATCAGCGGCTCATTATTATAGTTGATGTTGAATTCAGAAAACAAAATCTCATTCTTGTCTGCTGCAAGAGTTCCCTGAGGAAATAAAAACATATATTAAAAACTCTGCATGTCCTTTTTTTTCTTTGGAGACGGGGTCTCACTGTGTCGCCCAGGCTGCAGTGCAGTGGTTCGGTCTTGGCTCACTGCAACCTCTGCCTCCCGGGTTCAAGCAATTCTCCTGCCTCAACCTCCCAAATAGCTGGGACTACAAGCACACACTGCCACGCCCAGCTAATTTTTTGAATTTTAGTAGAGACGGGGTTTCACTGTGTTGCCCAGGCTGGTCTCGAACTCCTGAGCTCAGGCAATCCACCCACCTCAGTGTCCCAAGGTGCTAGGATTACAGGTGTGAGCCACTGCGCCTGGCCTGTATGTCTTCTTTCTCCCCTAATGCTACTATCCATTCAACCCGATACCTAAACTTCCACAATCAAGAAATGGAAGGACTTTACCAAACATCTTATAGTTACTAGTGAATTTTCATCTTAAGAGCAATTATGGTCTTATTTAGATAAAATTCTCTCCCATACCAAACAATGGCGTCACAAGTCAAGACTGAAAGAGAGTAGGGGAATTAATACTAACTGAGTATATATTATGTATTTGGTCAAGTAAAACTTAGAAAGGTTATATAAATTGCTCAGGGTTAAAAGGTTGTCCTTCCTCTTCTACAAATAATCAAAATCTGAACTTGACACTTTCAAACCTGGATATACCTACCAGTATTCCCTTTTTTTGAGACAGAGTCTTACTCTGTCACCCAGGCTGGAGTACAGTGGCATAATCTCAGCTCACTGCAACCTCCACCTCCTAGGTTCAAGCGATTCTCATGCCTCAGCCTCCTGAGTAGCTGGGATTACAGGCATGTGCCACCATACCAGGCTAATTTTTGTAGGGACAGGGTCTCACCATGTTGGCCAGGCTGGTCTCAAACTCCTGACTTCAGGTGATCTGCCCACCTTAGCTTCCCCAAAGTGCTGGGATTATAGGCATGGACCACATGTGGCCCCAGTATTCCTATCACTGCTACATATAAATCTCTATCATTAGTATTATTAAAAATGACAACCATTTACTGAGCAATTATAATGTACCAGGCGTTGTTTTAGTAACTGTTACAGCTGGGCACAGCGGCATGCACCTGTAATCCCAGCTACTCGGGAGGCTGAGTGAGAGGATTGCTGGAGCCCAGGAGTTCAAAATCAGCCTGAGGAATATAGTGAGACTCTATCTCAAGTAAGTAGATAAAATAAAATACAAATAGACTGGGCACAATGACTCACGCCTGTAATCCCAGCACTTTAGGAAGCCAAGGAAGGTGGATCATGAGGTCGAGTTCAAGACCAGCCTGACCAAGATGGCAAAACCCCATCTCTACTAAAAATACAAAAATAAGCCAGGTGTGGTGGTGGGCGCTTGTAATCTTAGCTACTTGGGAGGCTGAGGCAGAGAACTGCTTGAACCCTGGAGGTGGAGGTTAGAGTGAGCCGAGATCACGCCACTACACCATTCCAGCCTAGGTGACAGAGTGAGACTCCGTCTAAAAAAAATAAAATAAAATACAAATAAAAGAACTGTTACAACACATTACCTCATTTCAGTTAGTCATCCTACACGTAGCACTGTTATCTAATAATAAAAACCAGTATTTATTAAGCACTTACAATATGCTTCATATTATTCTGTGTTTTACATACATCATGCTATTTAATTCTCACCATAAACCTATGAGGTAGAAACTATTTTCTACATTTCACCTATAAAGAACTGAGGCAGAGAGGATAAAATTACACAGAAGCATGATATGAGTAGTTATCTGACCAATAGAGCATGGATTCTTCCCATACACAGGGATCAAAAACCCAAGAAACTACAGGTGCCGAGCAGGGAATGGGAATGAGGGAAGAGGCCTGGTGTCATGGACAAAGTCAGTGCTGGCCAGGTGCGGTGGCTCACGCCTATAATCCCAGCAATCGGGGAAGCCAAGGCAGGAGGATTGTTGAGGTCAGGAGTTCAAGACCAGCCTGGCCAACATGGTAAAACCCTGTCTCTACTAAAAATACAAAAATTAGCCGGGCATGGTGGGGCATGCCTGTAATCCCAGCTACTTGGGAGGCTGAGGCACAGGAATCACTTGCGCACAGGAGGCAGAGGTTGCAGGGAGCTGAAATCACACCACTGCACTCCAGCCTGGGCGACACAGTGAAACTGTGTTAAAAAAAAAAAAAAAAAGTCAGTGCAGAAAACGGCAGTCATACATAGCTGCAGGCAAGTGTTAGCACGTGGGAAGGCAGGGCCAGTGCCAAGGACACAAAGGCTCAGGGAGAAGCAGTAACTCATCCAGGATTACAGACCAAGCAGGCAGCAGAGCCGCTCCTATTATGATTTTTATATCCTTTCAAGACAAAGCTGTAAAGGGATCTTAAAAAAAAAAAAAAAAGTTAAGTTAACATAAAAAAAGTTATAGGAGAGCCTACAGCAAACTGTCTCATTAAGTATTAACATAGTAAGATCTTTATACCTGTAATCTCCCTTGGGCTTCTACTGGTGTTAGTCCAGATTGTTGTATAAGTGCCCAGAAAACCGTATTATAAAGATTATTGATGTGACCTGTAAGAACAAAATAGTAATGTTTATATACATACAATCTTTATTCAATATTCATTCTTCAAGGAATACCAGAGCCCCGTCTCCCTCCTCTTTAAAGAGATCTCAGAGACGTCTAGTGAATTGCCATAAGTCTTACACAGGGAACATGGAGGGAAGGAGTAGGAGGAACAAAACCTCATTCCCAACAACAGTTTTATTTGGTCATTTCAGTTATACATTATACAAAGCTGTTAACTTGTGTGTTGATCTTAGGAATACTTTAAATGTTATTTGATTTATATTATTCCAATCTCTTTCCAGTTCGTCTGGAAAAACCAAAACAGAACAAGCAAGTAAAAGTCTCACAAACATCATCACAGTCACATAAGGCAGGGGTCACAGTTCAAATACCCACTGAGGCTGGCATGAACATAAATGTGTAAAACAGTGGGTGACCCCAGAGGAGCAACAGGGAAAGGCAGAGACTATGGCACACTGGCATTTGCATGTGTGTGTGTGTGTAAAGGTAGCTACCACTGCAGAGGCTCTGGCCAGTACCAAGTGACAATGTAGATTCAGTATTGTTATATCTGACTTTTTTTTTTTTTTTTTAAATACAGATAAGGAAGCCGGGTGTGGTGGCTCACACCTGTAATGCCAGCACTTTGGGAGGCCGAGGCAGGTGGATCACCTGAGGTCAGGAGTTCAAGACTAGCCTGACCAACATGGAGAAACCCTGTCTCTACTAAAAACACAAAAAGTAGCCAGGCGTGGAGGCACATGCCTGTAATCCCAGCTACTCAGGAGGCTGAGGCAGGAGAATCTCTGGAACTGGGGAGGTGAAGGTTGTGGTGAGCGAAGATTGCGCCATTGCAGTCCAACTTGGGCAACAAGAGCGAAACTCTGTCTCAAACAATCCAAACAAAAATAGAGATAAATTTATCAATACTTTTAACTAATTGAAAAAAATACTTAAATACTGCATTCTGTACAAAATGTATATAAAATAAAGTATATGTGAGCCAATCCTGCATCAGATCAACACCTGTAAGGCATGGAATCAGTGGTTTAACTACAAGTGTTTATTTGGTGCCACTCACAATCTGCTTGTCTCCAGCTGAGGTAGTCCTTTAAGGTCTGGTTGCTAGGATACACCACAACTCTTCCGTCAAAGCCCGGGGGATACAGAAGGGGCTGGTCCTCAAAGTAATTCCGCCAATAAAACACATAGCTGGAGGCGAACTGGGAGGCCACGTGAGTCATGAACTTACTTGCAAATGAAAGGCACATTGGGTGGACCAAGAAAAGCAAAAATACACGGAATTATTTCAACACCATGATAAGACCTGTGGGTGCCACAGAGAGATTACACAAACTGCCCAGAAAGCCAGGAGATAAAATGCATTTGGCTAAGAAACACCATTTTAATATCTTGGTTCCCTTTTTTTTTTTTTTTTTTTAGATGGAGTCTTGCTATGTTGCCCAGGTTGGAGTGTAGCGGTGCCATCTCAATCCACTACACCCTCGGCCTCCCAGGTTCAAGCGATTCTCCTTGAGAAGTCTCCACAGACTTCTGAGTAGCTGGGATTACAGGTGCAAGCCACCATGCCCAGCTAATTTTTGTATTTTTAGTAGAAATGGGGTTTCACCATGTTGACTCGGCTGGTCTTGAACTCTTGACCTCAAGTGATCCACCCGCCTTGGCCTCCCAAAGTGCTGGGATTACAGGCATGAGTCATCAGATCTGGCCAGTTACATATTTTAAATGCAGCCTGCTTCTCTTTCCACTTCTATTAAGTAACCTACTAATACTAAATTTTTCCCTATAGGATGTGATACGAATTTATGATTCAAGAAGTATTTTAAAAAGATTTTATTTTAAAGATAGTATCTCTCTGTCCTCCAGACTGGAGTGCATTGGTATGATCATAACTCACTGCTGCCTCAAATTCCTTGGCTCAAGGGATCCTCGTCTCAACCTCCTGAGTAGTTGGGACAACAGGTGCATGCCACTGTGCTTGGCTAATGTTTACATTTTTTGTAGAGACAGGGTTTCACCATCTTGCCCAGGCTGGTCTCAAACTTCTGGGCTCAAGTATCCTCTCCCTTGCCCTCCCAAAGTGTTGGGATTACAGGCGTGAGCCACCATGCCTGACCTGTTTGTGTTTTCAGCCATAGAAAGGGGGAAACCATTGTTTAAAAAAAAAAAAAAAGGCCAATTCAGGCTGGGTCTGGTGGCTGATGCCTATAATCCTGGCACTTCAAGAGGCCTAGGCAGGAGGATTGCTTGAGGCCAGGAGTTTGAGACCTGCCTGGATAGCACAGGGAGACCCCACATTGAAAGAAAGAAAAGGAAGGAAAGGAAAAAGAAAAGGAAAGGAAGAACCAATTCATATATGATTTGTTTCCCATGCAGTTTTAAAATATTGCCAAGTCAAATATCAGATTTGTGTCTATTTTATACTAAGATCCCCCTTAATCAACAGTGTAAATAATAATGCAATGCATGTAAAGACTATCACTGGCTAAAGCCAACCTATGAATTGTTAATATTACAATTTTATGGTCTGTGTTTCTAGTTTTAATGGTCAATGCCAGGTCAGTCTAGAAACTAATCCTATGGGGCATCCGGGGGAAGAATCGGATAAAGAGGCATAGAGAATGCTCGGCTATCAGATGGAAGTACAACAATCTAAACAGGAAATATACATGCACTCTGGAGTTACAAATACTGCAGACATCATCTGTAGTCTATAAGTCTGTGATTAAGATAAACAGAAAACCAGATGCTGGTAGGAAATTCTCTGAAGAAAGGAGGAAGGTCATGGAATTACCTGGCTCTTCTTTTAAACCAGTTGGTTTTCCGCTTGAACACAAAGCTGTACTCATCACTCTGTCCATACGCAATCACAATATCCTCTAGTTCTTCCATCACAGTCTGGGCACATTTGGTCATTAGGTGGAGAGCACGGCTGTCATTAGGTTTTGCAAAGTTGTGCTTCTCAGCAAACCTTCACAGGGGAAAGAGAAAAAGGAAGAAAACATGGATGGAAGCCTCATTAACAAGAGGCTCTGTTGCTAGATAACAGAGGCTGATTGGAAGAAGATAATGTGATAGCACTGTGAACTCAAATGCTCAACTAGCCACAACCTAATCCATTTCCTTAAGAACTTAGTTTTTTTCCCCCGCCCTGAAATTGAGAAAACCAGACGTCAATGCTAAGCCTCAACTCTCCTTACTGTGAAATGGGAATAAAAGAATATTTACCTCATTGGGTTGTCCTAAAGATTAGAGGAAAGATAAAAGTAATCATACCTAGCTCCTAGTAAGTGCTAAATAAATATTAGTTATAATGATCATTATTAATAATGCAGCCCTTTTTAAAAATTAAATTCCCATTTTTCTGTTATATTTCATTCGTCCCCTTCCCCTTTTCCTGAGGCAGGGTCTCGCTCTGTCATCCACGCTGGAGTGCAGTGGCCCAATCACCATTCACTGCAGCCTTGACCTCTCGGGCTCAAGCGATCCTCCCACCTCAGCCTCCCGAGTAGCTGGGACTACAGGTGTGCACCACTGCGCCCGGCAAATTGTTTTTTTTCTTCTTTTTCTTTTCTTTTTTTTTTTTTTGAGAAGGAGTCTCACTCTGTCACCCAGTCTGGAGCGCAGTGGCGTGATCTCGGCTCACTGCAACCTCCGCCTACTGGGTTCTATCAATTCTTTGCCTCCGCCTCCGGAGTAGCTGGGATTACAGGCGCTCGCCACCACGCCCAGCTAATTTTTTGTATTTTAAATTTTATTTTATATATATATATATATATATATATATTTAGTAGAGATGTGGTGTCACCATTTCGGCCAGGCTGGTTTTGAACCCCTGACCTCGTGATCCACCCGCCTCGGCCTCCCAAAGTGCTGGGATTACAAGCGTGAGCCACCGCGCCCGGCCTCTCTCTGCTTTCTCTCTCCCTCTCTCTCTCTCTTTTTTTTTTTTTTTTTTTTTTGGTAGAGCCGTGTTTGGAAAAAAACAAAGAACAAAACCCAAAAAACCTGGTCTCCGACTCCTGGCCTTGTTATCCTCCCGCCTCCCGCACCTGGCCTTCTTTTTTTTTCTGACTCTCTCTTGAATCCAGTCCAAGTGGCCTGTTCTTGATAATCAAGCACAGACACAAGTATTGCCCACAAGCAACGCTTACACATACCTCTTAGGTCAGCATTCAAAGATACCTAACAGAATAGCTGGGCAATTGGCTTAAGAGCTTAAGTACTGCCCATGAGTGACTTTTAATATCAGGTCCTTGCTAACAGGTCTCTGTTCACTTAACATGGGCACTCCAAGCCAGATCCTCATCAGGGGAGCCCGTCGCCCATTCAACTATGCTAACAGCCCGCGTTCAGGCAGAGTCCTAGCTAACACGCAGGGCGGGGCGATGCTCCATGCTGCTCACTCATTGGCTACCGCGTTACCCCGGTAACCGCGAAGAGTCGGGGGCAAGAAGGAGGGTTTGCAATGGTAGGAACTGGATTCCCCAGAAGCGCTAGCGCACCGCGACGCCCAGAGCAGAGCTCGCTCACCTATGGAAATTCCTGCCGTCCAGCCGCACTACCACCCAGCAGTGGGCCAAGCAGGTGTCATCAGCCTCGAAGTCCCTCACGTACTCGAACTTGCTTTTTGCCATGGTTGCCCCCAGTCTCAGGCACCGTCTTACAGTGATGGAAGTGGTGGCCAAGCAATCGTGAACCTTAACTTTACAGGCGGTCCACATTCCCCACGCGGAAGGGAAAGAGCCAGATAGCCCCACCCCGGAAGTGTTTTCTTCGCGGCCGCTCTAGCCGTAGGGCGGGCGTAGTCTCTCTCGCCTCTCCCTGTAGTTCTTAACCTCCGGGGGAAGAGGATGGAGGTTTAGGTTCCTCCTTTAGCACCGCCCACGCTTGCTTCTTTCTCCTCCCTTCGTGTCTCACATCACTCTCACGAGGTTTTTAAAAATTCTTTTTTATCTGCTGGTCTTGACTCACTGGCGGGAGCAATCAGTGTCCCTGTTAGTGCCCAGATCAAAAACATACTCCATCTAAAAAAAAAAAATTATTTTTCTGACCGTGTTTGAAGGTGTAGCTGTGATGTTCCTTGGCTGTTTTTTGGTGGCATTTACTAACTCGTAGAAAATCTGGAATACATCGAAAATATAGTCAATAAAATTAATACTTTATTTCTCCATCTTCCCCCTCAAACCATTGTGGATGGTTCCTAACAGTCTTTTTTCTTTTTGTGTATGTAGGTTGACACAGGGAACGCACAAGATTGGAATTACTCACCTATACAGTGCTTATATATTTTTCCACTCATCTTGAGCATTTGCCAGTATCATCAATTATTCCAAAGTGTTATTTGTAAAAGAAAATGAATTCAATATTCCAACATATGGGTATAATACATTGATTTATTCAACTTTTTCACCAATAAATCACAGAACCAGTGTTTGATATATTGTTGCTGGTGGATAATAGTAACAATAAAATCCTAATATTTGTGTCATACTTGATTTGCAAAGCTCTTTCAAATTCATTACCTACTTACATTTTTTTTTTCATTCTCAAGAAAGATATTCATAGCTGGGTGAAGTGGCTCATGCCTGTAATCCCCAGCACTGATCTCTACCCGAGGCGGGTGGATCACCTGAGGTCAGGAGTTCAAGACCAGCCTGACCAATATGGAGAACCCTCATCTCTACTAAAAAAATACAAAATTAGCCGGGTGTGGTGGCGCATGTCTGTAATCCCAGCTACTTGAGAAGGCTGAGGCAGAAGAATTGCTCAAACGGGGAGGTGGAGGTTGCGGTGAGCTGAGATAGCACCATTGCATTCCAGCCTGGGCAATGAGTGAACTCCATCTCAAAAAAAAAAAAAGCAGAGACTCAGGCTGGGCGTGGTGGCTCACGCCTGTAATCCCAGCACTTTGGGAGGCGGAGGCAGGAGGGTTGTTTGAGCTCAGGAGATTGATGCCAGTCTTGACAATGTAGCAAGACCCCTCTTCCTACAAAAAAGAAAAAAATTATCCAGGAGTGGTAACCCATGCCTGTAGTCCTAGCTAGGAAAGGACGAGATGGGAAGATTGCTTGATGCCAGGAGTTCAAGACTGCAGTGACTCAGGATTAAGCCACTCTACTCCAGCCCGGGCGACAGAGCAAGAATCTGTCTCTAAAGAAAAAGAAAAGTATTCAAATATAAATACTTTTATATGTAGGGAAAAGTCACTCACTGACTCCTAACTTCACATACTTTAGGTAGTTACTGTTACCAATTTTTTTTGTGTATCCATGCAGGGATCTATATATCAGTATGTGTGTATATCCTCCTAATAGTACCACAAATGGTAATCATCATCTCCTTTGATGCTTACAGTAACATCAGAGGGTCTCAGAAGAGGAACTGGGATTTCACCTTTACAAAGGGGAAATCTGAGACTCAAAGGGAAGAAAGTAATTTACATAAGGTCACATATGTGGCAGGGCCAAGACATAAATCATGACATCCTCTATCTTTTCTTTGTTTCTGTTGCTGTGAAGTGAGTTTTCTGTAGGTTATCATTCCTCACCTTCTACTTCCGCAAACTCCTCTTTCCAAGCTGACGAGGAGATAACCAAATCTTACCTCCTCTACGAGCCTTACTTTCATTAGGTGAATTTTTCAAAATTATGTATCAATAAAAATTGATAATTTTTAAATTTTTTTGTTTATTTGTATGTTTTCGAGACAAAGTCTAGCTCTGTCACCCAGGCTGGAGTGCAATGGAATGATCTCAGCTGACTGCAGCCTAGACCTCGTAGGTTCAGGCAAACCTCCCATCTCAGCCTTCCTCGTAGCTGGGACTACAGTTGCATGCCACCACACTTGGCTAATTTTTGTATTTTTTTTCTAGAAACAGGGTTTCCCCATTCCTATCCCCCACTGGGAGATGAGACTCCCATCAGAGATGGGCTGATTACAAAATAAGCCAGTTGCCTTTGGGTTGCCTTGCAATGAAATGCATGGTAGAAGCACTACACCATCTTCTCCATAGCATCTCTATGGTCTTTTCATAAATTAAGCATAGCAAGGAGGTCTTAAGACACCAATCTGCCCTTTAGTAAAAGGGTTATAAAAGGTTTGTAAAGATTTCAACTTATGGTCAAATTGCTTAGGATTAGATGGAATAATCTATAAGGTTTCATGTAAACAAATTGGAGTTAACATTAATTAACGCAAGGATAACATTTTTCTTTGGATAAAATTTTCATGTTGTAGTAAAGGCTAATGAAAGGTTTTTGCCTTTTGAGTCATTATTTTGGCAAAATAATTTATGGCAATCTGGAAATTGTCCTTCTAGATGCCTGGCTTTTGGGATGGTTCAGAGGGCCCCTGAAACGCTCAGAGGAAAACAGGATCATTTGATATGTTTAGTCACATGAGATTGCCAAAATGATGTCCAATGTTCTTTAAGTTATATTTTGGTGAATGATACTAATATATGTTTTAAAATTGTATGGGATTTCTAATGTCTAAGTATATGCTATCAATCATAATTAAAGGTAAAGTTATTGTAAACCATGAAGATAAATCAACTTCTTTGTCAGTCATATTTTTAACCATAGCCATCCTGGAAATTTGTCATTTGCAGACAACGGTTGTCCTGCTTTGTTCCTTCTCAAAAGATGGTTTATAATCAAGCTATATTAAGGACTTTAACAGGTGTTCTCAAGTGCAGGTCTTTTGTTTTGTTTTGTTTTGTTGAGATGGAGTCTTGCTTTGTCACCCAGGCTGGAGTGCAGTGGTGTGATTTTGGCTCACTGCAACCTCTACCTCCCAGGTTCAAGTGATTCTCCTGCCTCAGCCTCCCGAATAACTGGGACTAAAGGTAGATGCCACCACGCCTAGCTAATTTTTTGTATTTTTAGTAGAGACGAGGTTTGACAGTGTTAGCCAGGATAGTCTCAATCTCCTGACCTTGTGATCTGCCCAGCTTGGCCTCCCAAAGTGCTGGGATTACAGTCGTGAGCCACCAAGCCCGGCACCAAATGCAGATTTTTAATAGATTTAAAGAATATGACATTGAAATAAAGAACATACAGGACTCATATGGAACTGACATGTTGACAAATATCAAGCAAAATAAAAGTTAACTAAGTGGACTACACTCAGAAAGTTAAAGCAACCTTTTTAACTTTTGCTTGGAATATTGCTGATCCCTGTTTTGATCTTTCAGAGTCAAGGAAAGTTGTTTCAAACTATTTAGGGCCTTTAATAACTGAGTAAGGCATATTCCTGTGAACAAAATTTGGAACATGTTTATTTTCTCTGCCTTGTTCCTCTAGAATTTGGAAACTTATCTGTGAGTACCCTTAACTTATGGCAATATAGTTGTTTGCATCAGTGCCGTAAGAATCCATTTTTCTTTGTCAATAGGACACAATTGGAAAAACTGGTTATTTTACCAAGGCTTTGACTGAAAGGATGTGTTTCCCTTTAAAGAATCAAGCTTAACATGCAGAGCCAATAAAAACCCCCTGGGGAGAACTGGCCTCATACCTTGTTTGTGCAGTCCCTGCACAGGGTTCCTAATCTGTGGTCAGTAAAGAATGTCACTTTCTAACAGATCTGGAAGCTCCAAGTTTATCTTGGGATCTTAAGAGGAGAGGATCACCCAACTCACAGGTATTAGAGTATATAAACCTGGCTGGACTTGGCTTTGAAAGTCTTATCTGAAATTCCTTGTGGAACAGAGTTTCATCAAAGCCAATCTAAAAGGCCTATATAAAAGTAACCATTCTTGCTGACTTTATGCAAATAATCAGGCCAAGTATAAAACTAAAGTTTATTCATAATTAGTTTTTACCAAAAATGATGACTGGTGAGAAAAATTTTGCTCCAAAGCTTATCATACATTTGTCATTGAATCCTACTCTCATTAATTGTTTTTAAGTTTTTGCCTACATTTTAGACTAACCCTGCTTATTCCTGTGAATCAAGTGGTGATCTTCTGCAGCTTGGAAGGAAAAAAAAAAAAAAAAGGGATGGGTAATGTAAAAGTGTAAATCAACCTGCCAGTTCTGGGCAATTATATTGCACATGCTGCCAGATAATGAAAGTGAGAAAGGTATCCACAACCCAGAGGTTTCTTGGTTGGGAAAAATAAAACCAAGGAACTTCATAGACCCCCAATGGGGAATTCTGTAGCTTGGCAAGTAAAATTTTAGGTGGAAATTACCTACCACACCACACTTGTGGGAATTACTGTCCTCATTCTACTATTTGCAATAGGGTTATACATGGTAGCATCTTCTAACCGAAATATTGGACAGAGTTTCCATTGCTTTAGTATTTGGCTTAGTTATTATCCTCATAACAGGGATAATAGTTGACAAAAAGGAAGCATGAAAGTTTTACTATCACTGAGTCTGCTAGGATTTTTTTTTTTTTTTTAGATGGAGGGTTGTGCCTGTTGCCCAGGCTGGAGTGCAATGGTGCGATCTCAGCTAACCGCAACCTCTACTTTTCGGGTTCACCTGACTCAGCCTCCCAAGTAGCTGGCATTACAGGCATGCACCACCACACCCAGCTAATTTTGTATTTTCAGTAGAGATAGGGTTTCTCCATGTTGGTCAGGCTGGTCTCAAACTCCAGACCTCAGGTGATCTGCCCACCTCGGCCTCTCAAAGCGCTGGGATTACAGGCGTGAGTCACCATGCCCAGCCATCTGCTAGGACTTGTTATTGGATTTAGTAATGTAGTTTTAAACGAAACATGCTGCTTTTTGGATTAACTGTTCTAGTAAAGTAGAGGAAAATTTACAGCTACTTAAAAATCAAATCAGCCAGGCACTGTGGCTCACGCCTATAGTCCCAACACTTTGGGAGGCTGAGGTGGGCGGATCACCTGAGGTCAGGAGATCAAGACCAGCCTAGCCAACATGGCAAAACCCCATCTCTACTAAAAATACAGAAAATTAGGCAAGTGTGGTGGCACATGCATGTAATCCCAGCTACTCAGGAGGCTGAGGCACGAGAATCGCTTGAATCCAGGAGGCAGAGATTCCAGTGAGCAGAGAGACCATCACTGCACTCCAGCCTGGGCAACAAGAGACTCCATCTCAGAAAAGAAAAAAAATACAATCAAAATTATTGACAGGCTCAGGGAAAATGCCGGCTTTAGCTACGAGTGGCTATAATCTCTCTTCAATAGATTCCGGTCTTCTTTATGGAATTGGTTAACCCCTTTATTAAGCACTCTCTTGCTTATATGTCTTGCATTGATATTTGGACCCCATATACTCAATACTGTAACTCGAATTGTTTCTTCTTGCCTAAAAGCAATCAAACTCCAAATGATGCTATAAACTGAACCGCACATGGACACGCCATCCTTCCAAGGACCCTTAGATCGACCCCAGGAGGAGCCTTAGATGCTGTTAGCCATTCGATGCCCCTTTTCAGCAGGAAGTAGCCAGAAAGAGTCCTCATCCAAAACCCGTTAATAGCAGTTAGTGTGGCATCTCCACAGCAGGAAATGTTGTAGGAAAAGGGGTCCTTGGGAAGTTTTCATTTTTTAAAGCATCTTTGGAAAAGTTTCCTGTAAAGACCCAGCTCTTAGAGCCAGGTCAGCAACCATTGATATGCAAATTATTTGATATGCAAAACCCAAACTCAGAGATTCCTGGCCTTCTTGCCTTTCCCTACATGTTCCTGGCAACATGGCCACCCCCACATATTCCCACTTGTGGAGAACATCATGGTGCCCTATATTTGCATATTAGAAGGCTGGAGTGGTAGGGCCAGCTTTTTATCCGGCTACATGAATGACGTGCCTAGTTAAACACCTGAGCCCTATGCAAATCAAACATTGCCTCCTCCAGCCTCTGCATATTTACCTGGCTGGTATCCTTGGCAGGTGGGGACCTCCTCTTTTGGATTTGGAGCCCCCGCCCACCTCTGTCTCTGTACCAGGGAGCTTCTTCCTTATGTGTTCTCTTTTCCTTCTTGCCTACTAAACTCTCTGCTTCTTAAAACACAAAAGAAAACAAAAAGAAACAGAGTTTCCTTATATTGACCAGGCTGGTCTACAACTCGTGGACTTAAACAATCTGCCTGCCAAAGTGCTGGGATTACAGGTGTGAGCCACTGCACCTGGCCCTGAATTCATGATTTTTAAAAATGCATTTCCCAGGCCCAGTGCAGTGGCTCACATCTGCAACTCCAGCACTTTGGGAGGCCAAGGCAGGCAGATTGCATGTGGCCAGGAGATGGAGACCGTCCTGGCCAACATGGCGAAACCCCCACCAACTCCACTAAAAATACAAAAATTAGCTAACTATGGTGGGGCATGCTTGTAAATCCCAGCTATGTGGGAGACTGAGGCATGAGAATCGGTTGAACCCGGGAGGTGGAGGTTGCAGTGAGCTGAGATCCTGCCACTGCACTCCAGCCTGGGCCACAGATCCAGATGTCTCAAAAAAAAAAAAAAGTGTATTTCCCAGCTGAGTCCACTGGGTGGAGGTGAAATGACACTTCAAAAGCAATAAGCATCCAGACCTTAACATCTAATTAGCATTCCCCATGAAAATGAAAATAAACTCTTTGAAGAAATGACTGGCTCCACATTGTGGCAGAGAAAATTTTAGGCGAGCCTGGGACATTGTGTTGTCCCAGAAAGGAAGGAAATGCTCAGACAAAAGATAAATCAGCTTAAAGGGGTTCCCACTGGCCAAATATGAGTTAATTTGAGCATCAATAAACATAATAATTATAATTGATTGCAATACATCAAATAAATAAAAATCCACAAATCCATAACAATACTCAGAAAAAAGAACTCATTTGCCACCATTGAGGATGATTATTACACTAAGTTCTTATTGTAAAAATTGGTGAATAAGGGGGAAGAATTAGGCAATTATCTTGCTTTTTTTTCCCAGACAGGGTCTCGCTCAGTCGCACAGGCTGGAGTGCAGTGGCACAGTCTCAGCTCACTGCGACCTCCACATCCTAAGTTCGAGCGATTCTCCTGCCTCAGCCTCCCAAATAACTGGGATTACAGGGCCTTTCCACCACACCCGACTAATTTTTTGTGTGTTTTTAGTAAAGACAAGGGTTTCACCATGTTGGTGAGGCTGGTCTCAAACTCCTGACATCAAGTGATTCACCCGCTTCCGCCTCCCAAAGTGCTGGGATTACAGGTGAGAGCCACCCAGCATGCTCGGCATACCTTGACTTTTTATGGAAAATTATAGTTGTCAATTAATTAAGGAAACTCAGTACATAAGCATGCTGGCAACTGGGCAAGGTGGCTCATGCCTGTAATCCCAGCATTTTGGGAGGCTGAGGCAGGTGGATCACATGAAGTCAGGAGTTCAAGACCACTCTGGCCAACATGGCGAAACCTCATCTCTACTAAAAATACAAAAATTAGCTGGGTGTGGTGGCAGGCACCCACAATCCTAGCTACTAGGGAGACTGAGGCAGGCGAATCACTTGAATCCGGGAGGTGGAAGTTGCAGCAAGCCGAGATCGCACCATTGCTCTCCAGCCTGGGTGAAAGAGCGAAACTCTGTCTCAAAGACAAACAAACAAAAACAAAACAATAAAAGAATGCTGGCTACTTTAAAATGCAGAATGATAGACTTAGAATGTCAGCATTTTGTAAATATTTATGAAATAATAAATTCAAGTAAGGATTACTAATGGATGCCAAAAGCAGTACTTAAAAAATTTAAGGGGAACAGGATATTCCCAAAATGTTATGACACTGCCCCACAGATTATTTGCTAATTTACGGAGAGAAAAACATACAGTTACAAGGAGAGCTCTGTTACCACTTTCAGCTCGTCATCAAATTTAGTATCATGAATAGTGATAGAACCTAAGTCTACAGAGCACCTGATGTACTGCAGTTTGGCATGTATGTGGAATCCTGGGTTAAGACTGATCTAACCATTAGATCCATGAGTCACAACCTTTCCCTCACATGAAAATCAACTCAGGGCATTTTAAAGCTCCCCATTCCCAGGCTGCACCCAAACTAATTAAATTAGAACCTCTGCAGTTGGGATCTAGGCATTTGTGTTTTTTTCAAGCTCCCAAAGTGATGTCAAGGTGCAACAAAGATCGAGAAGTATTGGCTTAGAGGAAAATGTTAAAACACGACAAAAGAACATAATCAAACATATTCAGAATACGGGATATTATGTAAGATTACTGACTTGGCTTCTTCAAAAAGTAAATTTTATCAAGAAGAACAGTATCTTTGAACTGTCCTAGAAGAAAAAGTTAAAAAATGAAAAAGGAGGAGAAACAAGGAAGGAAAGAAAAGTTAAGTGGGAGGCTGGGCATAGTGGCTCATGCCTGTAATCCCAGCACTTTGCGAGGCCAAGGCGGGCAGACCACTTGAGGTCAGGAGTTCGAGGCAAGCCTGGCCATTGTGGTGAAACCTCATCTCCACTAAAAATACAAAAATAAGCCAGCATGGTGGCACACGTCTGTAATCCCAGCTACTCTGGAGGCTAAGGCAGGAGAATCACTTGAACCTGAGACACAAAGGTTGCAGTGAACCGAGATCATGACACTGCACTCCAGCCTGGGCAACAGAGCAAGACTCTGTCTAAAAAAAAGAAAGAAAGAAAGAAAGAAAAGGGACTGTTCCAGAATAAGAGATTTAAGAGACATAACAACCAAATACAATGTAGAACTCTGGACTGGATACTGGCCTAAAAACCATTAAAATCAGCTCTAAATTCCCTGGGGATATCTACAATTACAAACAACCCTAGGTTTCAGTGGTTTGTAAAACAGAAGTTTATTTCTTGTTGAAGTCATTTGTACTGCCAGATGACTTTAGTTATATTCCAGATAGCTCTTTTGATCCCTGTGTCTTCTCATTCCAACACCCAGGAAATGATCAGAAAAGCTTCTATACTGTGCAGTGTGCATCTTGCTGCTCGCAATATGATTGCTGAAGCAATATGGCCATGCACTAAGATTATAGGGCAGGAGTGTATAGTGTATTATCTTCCTATAGGCAAGAGGAAAGTGAAAAATTTTGAGTAATAATACAATCTACTGCAACTGTTTATTAGTGGATACCAGGGAATTGTTAATTTTACAGGTACAATAATGTTAATGTGTGTAAAAGACTAATCTTAGGAGATACATTAAGAAGTATTTAGGAATGAGATAGTAATAGTAAAAAAGCAAATTGGTAGTAAAAGCAAAAGTGGCAAAATGTTAACAACTGCTGAATCTAGCAGTGGTTTTATGAGCATTCATTATTCTTTTTTTTTAACTTTCTACATGTTATGGGTGGAATTGTGCCTCCCTAAAATACGTTGAAGTCCTAACCCACAGTACCTGTGGATGTAACTTTATGTGGACGTAGAGTCTTTGCCCTATTGGCTACTGTAAGCAATTAAAATGGGGTCATTAGGGTGGGCCTTTAGTCCAATATGACTGGTTTCAAGAAAACAGACACATACGGAGGAAGAATGCCACGTGAAGAAACAAGCAGAGATTGGAGTGATGCACCTATGCGGTCAAGGATTGTCCTTGATAAGGCTGAGGCAGGAGAATCATTTGAGCCTGAGAGGCAGAGGTCACAGTGAGCCAAGACAGTGACACTGCACTCCAGCCTGGGTGACAGGGTAAGTCTCTGACTGAAAAAAAAAATTGTGATCACAGATTTGGACTGCAGAAAACGAGCTTTAAATTATCAAAGTGACTGGAAGATTAGGAAATCTGCCAAAATGTTGGTAAGGGATGAACCAGAATGATTTGTCAGGGCATATTTAAATGCACTGATAGAAGAAACATCACAGATCAATACTGAACTAAAATGAATCAAGAAACTGGTTATGATAAAGATAACTGCCATTTTTTTGAGCACTCACAAATTGCTATGTGACACTGAGTAAACCTTGTATAGGTCAACCTTTTTCACCCTCAGAATAATCCACTTTACAAATGAGAAAACAAACAGAGGCTTACAGGGATTAAAAGTCTGCACTTTTAGCC
>CAUYQU010045032.1:0-11224 GCA_963574635.1 Cheracebus regulus | reverse complement strand
TTGCATATGTTTAACCAATCTGGCATCCCCAGGATGAAGCCTACTTGATCGTGATGGATAAGATTTTTGATGTGCTATTGCAATCGGTTTGCCAGTATTTTATTGAAGATTTTTGCATCTATATTCATCATGGATATTGGCCTGAAGTTTTCTTTTCTTGTTGAGTCTCTGCCGGGTTTCGGTATCAGGATGATGTTGGTCTCATAAAATGATTTGGGAAGTATTCCCTCTTTTTGGATTGTTTGGAATAGTTTCAGAAGGAGTGGTACCAGCTCCTCTTTGTATGCCTGGTAGAATTTGGCTGTGAACCCATATGGACCTGGGCTTTTTTTTTGGTGGGTAGGCTATTAATTGCTGTCTCAACTTCAGCCCTAATTGAGACCAATTCAGGGTTTCAACTTCTTTCTGGTTTAGGCTTGGAAGGATGCAAGTGCCACGAATTTATCCATTTCTTCCAGGTTTACTGGTTTATGTGTATAGAGTTGTTTGTAGTAATCTCTGATGGTGGTTTGTATTTCTGTGGAATCTGTGGTGATATCCCCTTTATCGTTTTTTTATTTCATCTATTTGATTATTCTGTTTTCTTTTTTATTCATCTGGTTAGTGGTCTATTTTGTTGATTTTTTCAAAAAACCGGCTCCTGGATTTATTGATTTTTTGAAGGGTTTTTGTGTCTCTGTCTCCTTCAGTTCTGCTCTGATCTTAGTTATTTCTTGTCTTCTGCTAGGTTTTGAGTTTTTTTCTATCTTGCTCCTCTAGCTCTTTCCATTTTGACAATAGGGTGTCGATTTTAGATCTTTCCTTGCTTCTCATGTGGGCATTTATTGCTATATATTTTCCTCTAGACACTGCTTTAAATGTTTCCCAGAGATTCTGGTATGTTGTGTCTTTGTTCTCATTGGTTTCAAAGAACATCTTTATTTCTGCCTTCATGTCATTGTTTATCCAGTCAACATTCAAGAGCCAGTTGTTCAGTTTCCATGAAGCTGTGCAGTTCTGAGGTAATTTCTGAATTCTGAGTTCTAACTTGATGGCACTGTGGTCTGAGAGACTGTATGTTATGATTTCTGTTCTTTTGCATTTGCTGTGGAGTGATTTACTTCTGATTATGTTGTCAATTTTAGAGTAGGTGTGATGTGGTGCTGAGAAGAATATTCTGTGGATTTGGGGTGGAGAGTTCTGTAAATGTCTATTAGGTTTGCTTGGTCCAGGTCTGAGTTCAAGTCCTGGATATCCTTGTTAATTTTCTATCTCATTGAACTGTCAATACTGACAGTGGAGTGTTAAAGTCTCCCACTATTATTGTGTGGGAGTCTAAGTCTCTTTGTAAGTCATTAAGAACTTGCTTTATGTATCTGGGGTGCTCTTGTTTAGGTGCATATATATTTAGGATCATTAGCTCTTCTTGTTGCATTGATCCTTTTACCATTATGTAATGTCCTTCTTTGTCTCTTTTGATTTTTGTTGATTTAAAGTCTATTTTATCAGCGACTAGGATTGCAACTCCTGCTTTTTTTTTTCCTTTTTTTTTCTTTTTTTGCTCTCCATTTGTTTAATAAACCTGCCTCCATCCCTTTATTTTGAGCCTATGTGTATCCTTGTCTGTGAGATAAGTTTTCTGGGTACAGCATACCGATGGGTTTTGGCTTTTCATCCCATTTGCCAGTCTAAGTCTTTTGATTGGGACATTCAGCCCATTTATATTTAGGGTTAATATTGTTGTATGGTGCTGCATTTTTTTAATCCAGTTTATCATTGTTGGACATTTGGGTTGGTTTCAAGTCTTTGCTATTGTGAACAGTGCTGCAATAAACATACATGTGCAAGTGTCTTTATAACAGATTGATTTATAATCCTTTGGAGTAAGTGTGATGTGGTGCTGAGAAGGATGTATATTCTGTGGATTTGGGGTGGAGAGTTCTGTAGATGTCTTATTAGGTCCACTTGGTCCAGATATGAGTTCAAGTCCTGGATATCCTTGTTAATTTTCTGTCTCATTGATCTAATATTGACAGTGGGGTGTTAAAGTCTCCCACTATTATTGTGTGGGAATCTAAGTCTCTTTGTAGGTCTCTAAGAACCTGCTTTATTTATCTGGGTGTTCCTGTATTGGGTGCATATGTATTTAGTATAGTTAGCTCTTCTTGTTGTATTGATCGCTTTACCATTATGTAATGTCCTTGTCTCTTTTGATGGTTGTTGCTTTAAAGTCTATTTTATCAGAGACTAGGATTGCAATCCCTGCTTGTTTTTGCTCTCCATTTGCTTGAAATCTTCTTCCCTCCCTTTATCTTGATTCTTTGTGTGTCTTTGTATGTGAGGTGGGTCTCCTGTAAACAGCACACCAATGGATCTTGACTCTTTATCCAATTTGGCAGTCTGTCTTTTGTTGGGGCAGTTAGCCCATTTGCATTTAAGGCTAATATTGTTATGTGTGAATGTGATCCTGCTATTATGATGCTAGCTGGTTATTTTGCCCATTAGTTGATGCAGTTTCTTCATTGTGTCAATGGTCTTTCCCATTTGGTACATTTTTGCAGTGGCTGGTACAGGTTGTTTCTTTCCATGTTTAGTGCTTCCTTCACAAGTTCTTGTAAGGCAGGCCTTGTGACAAAATCTCTCAGCAATTGCTTGTTCGTAAAGGATTTTAGTACTCCTTTGCTTACAAAGCTTTGTTTGGCTGGATATAAAATTCTGGGTTGAAAATTCTTTTTTTAAAGAAGGTTGAATATTGGCCCCCACTCTTTTCTGGCTTGTAGGGTTTCTGCCAAGAGATCCTCTGTGAGTCTGATGGGCTTCCCTTTGTGGGTAACCCAGCCTTTCTCTCTGGCTTCTCTTAGCATTTTTTTCCCTTCATTTCAACCCTGGTGAATCTGATGATTATGTGCCTTGGGGTTGCTCTTCTTGAGGAATATCTTTGTGGTATTCTCTATATTTCCTGAATTTGAATGTTGGCCTGCCTTGCTAGGTTGGGGAAGTTCTCCTGGATAATATCCTGAAGAGTGTTTTCCAACTTGGTTTTATTCTCCCTATCACTTTCAGGTACACCAATCAAACGTAGATTTGGTCTTTTCATGTAACCCCATATTTCTTGGAGGCTTTGTTCAGTTTCTTTTCACTCTTTTTTTTTTCTAATCTTGTCTTCTCTATTTATTTGAGTGGATCTTCTATCTCTGATATCCTTTCTTCTGCTTGACCAATTCAGATATTGAAACTTGTATATGCTTCACAAAGTTCTTGTGCTGTGTTTTTCAGCTGCATCAGGTCGTTTATGTTTTTCTCTAAGCTTCTTATTCTAGTTAGCATTTCATCTACTCTTTTTTCAAGGTTCTTGACTTCCTTGCATTGCATTAGAACATGCTCCTTTAGCTTGGAGAAGTTTGTTATTACCCACCTTCTGAAGCCTGCTTCTGTGAATTTATCATTTCATTTTCCATCCAGTTTTGTTCCCTTGATGCTGAGGAGTTGTGATCCCTTGGAGGAGAAGAGACGTTCTGGTTTTTGGAATTTTCAGCCTTTTCACACTGGTTTCTTCCCATCCTCATGGATTTCTCTACCTTTGGTCTTTGAAGTCAGTGACCTTTGGATGAGGTCTCTGAGTGAACAACCTTTCTGTTGATGTTGAAACTATTTCTTTCTGTTTTTTACTTTTCCTTCTAACAGTCAGGCCCCTCTGCTGCAGATCTGCTGAAGTTTGCTGGAGTTCCACTCCAGAACCTGCTTGCCTGGATGAAGTGTCTGTCAGCCCCTACTGGGAGGTGTCTCCCAGTCATGACACACGGGGTCAGGGAGTCACTTGAGGAGGCAATCTGTCCCTTATCAGAGCTTGAACACTCTTTTGAGAGATCTGCCACTCTCTTCAGAGATGACAGGCATGGACGTTTAAGTCTGCTGAAGCTCTACCCACAACCACTTCTTTTCCCAGGTGCTCTGTCCCAGAAAGATGGGGGCTTTATTTATGAATCCCTGATGGAAAATTATTGAACAAAACTTAAAAGCTTTAGGAACAAGTGTTATAGTATCAAAAGGTCTAATTGGTGGGTAATTAGAGTCCAGGAGGGAAACCATGGAGATAATTAAGCAGGAAAAATATTTGAAGAAATAATGACCAACATTTTCCAAAATACATAGAAAAGAATTTACAGATTGAAGATCTGGAAACAGGATAAATACAAAGAAGAGTACACATGGGCACATCATAGTCAAACTGCTGATAAAGAGAATACCCTATAAGTAGTCAGGTAGATTGACAGTTTACCTAAAGAATAATTGTTTAAATTACTGTTGATGTTTTATCAGAAATAATGCAGGCCAGGCAACAGCAGAAAATATCTTTACAGTGCTTAATAAACAAACAAATAAAATTTCCAAACAAACCAGCTGTTAACCCAGAATTCTACATCCAGTAAAATATCCTCAAGTATGAAGGAAGAATGAAGACATATTTTGGATGAAAGAAAACTAAGATAATTAATTGCCAGCTGACCTGAATTATTAAAAATGCTAAGAAAATTATTGAGGATTCAGGGATAGTAATACCATATGAAAACTTGGATTTAAGGTGCAATGAAAGGGTGTCAGAAATGATAAATATCTAGGTAAATATGAAATGCTATATTGTCTTCCTAATTTCTTTAAAATACACATGACAATTTAAAGAACAATTATAATTTTTAAAAAACCAAATCAAAATGGCTTAAAGACTTAAATATAAGACCTCAAACTATGAAACTACTCAAAGAAAAATACTGAGGAAACTCTCCAGGTTATTCGGACTGGGCAAAGATTTCTTGAGCTATAACCCACAAGCAAAGGCAATCAAAGCAGAAATGGACAAATGGGATAACATCAAGTTAAAAACTTCTGCACAGCAAAGTAAATAATCAACAGAGTGATGAGACTGCCAAAAGTGGGAGAAAATATTTGCAAACTGTCCATCTGACATGGGATTAATAACCAGAATATATAAGGAGCTCAAACAACTCTAATTCTTTCTATAGAAAAAAATTTAATAATCCAATTTAAAAATGGGCAACAGATCAGAATAGACATTTCTCAAAAGAAGACATACAAATATCAAACAGGTATATGAAAAGATGATCAACATCACTGCTCATCAGAGAAATACAAATGACTTGAGATACCATCTTTTGGATTCACTGATCTCAATATCTCAAAACTACAATGAGTTATCATCTCACTCTGCTTAAAATGGCTTTTATCCAAAAGACAGGCAATAACAAATGCTAGCAAGAATCTGGAGAAAAGGGAACTCTTATGCACTGTTGGTGGGAATGTAATTTAGTACTATCACTATGGAGAACAGTTTGGAGGTTCCTCAAAACACTAAAAATAGAGCTGTATGATCCAACAATCCCACTGCTAGATATATACCTCAAAGAAAGGGTGTTAGTATATCAAAGATATTTCTGCACTCCCATGTAGCACTGTTCGTAATAGCCAAGAGTTAGAAGCAATCTAAGTGTCCATCAACAGACAAATGTATAAAGAAAATGTGACATGCCAGGTAAAACCTACAGACTCTGACCTAGTGACAGATGAAAAACATACACTGACACAGGCTTGCCTGTTGGCCCAGCCCAGGGTCCTCTGCCAGAGTCAGCAGCAGCCTCAATAAGCCTGCAGCCTTCACATTTATTTAGTACAGATTAAATGATTTTATAGGTCTCAAGTAAAGACCATTAAAGGGTAATTAACATTGTTGACCCCCTGAGTAAAGAGTAGTCATACATCCATGGAAGATCAAAGATCAGTCATAGGACCACATGAGTAAACAAGCTATTTAGATAAACTCCTTTGCATTGCTTTTTATCTGCTCCTAGCTATTAGCTCAAGGTTAGGGTGTTAGGCTGCCTTCAGCCATGACCTCTTTCCCAAGACTTTTGCAAAACCTTCTAGCCTTCCAAGAAGGTTTGTGTTTTCTAAAATTTCTCCTATCATCCTGACTGAACTCCTAAATCTCCCCCTTTTCTGTTTTTTGCATCAGGTTTTGTTGATTGAAAAGTACAGATGTGTGCAGCAGCAGTTTTGTCAGGTGCAACAGCTATAGGTCGTGCTCTGGCTCTGCATCCTAGAATTAGTAAATAACATAAGACAAACATGAGTACAATCATTAACACTCTTTTCCATTCAAAGAGTAACATGTGCTGTTACTTGGCACCTCAATTCCATGTGTGCTGTGACTGAGAAACCCCACTGAGTGTATGTTAATCCTTTGTAGCCAAACAGTTGCATCATTAGAGACTGGGAAGGAGTGTCTGCCTAAGTAACAGGCAGGAAAAAAGCAGATTTAGAAGATGGGCTCAATAGGGTGTGGCAGGTACAGCCTGCAGGCAAAGTGAGAGGAAAAAAAGGAACAAATTATCTGGAGTGAATGGTGTCTGTTTCAGAGCAGGATTTGTTTAACCTCCTCCTGAGTTGTCTTCTTCAGCATCCCCCAGGTGACGTTCGGGGGTCTGTTGTCCAAGGAAGCCACATCATCTGGGGCTGTGGGTCCTGCAGGGTCATCTCTTTCATTTCTGGTACCAGGTTGAGTCCTGGCCATATCATGGTAAGATTTGATGCTTTGTGCTGGAATCCAAAGAGGACCTGAGGGGGTGTGAACACAAGCATATCCTCTTCCCCGTGTTAGCAAATCATTTGGACTACACCATTCATTACTATTTACATCTTTTCATAAGACTGCAGGTTTTATGGTTTGAGAGGCTTTTGCTAAGTGCTTTTTGATAGCTGATTAAAATGTATCCTCTAAATTTAAGAAGTTAAGGGTAAATTAGGCTTGTGTTAGTAGTGTTGCAGGGTCCTTACTAATACTCCCCCTTTTTTGTTTTCTGAGCATATTTTTAAGCGTGGAGTGAGTATGTTCTATGGCCTGTCCTTGAGGGTTATATGGGATGCCTGTGGAATGTTGGATATTCCACATGTGACAAAATTGTTGAAATTGTATGCTGGCATAAGCCGGACCATTATCAGTTTTAATTTTTGTGGGTTGCTGCATAAATGCAAAAGTTAAGAAAAGATGTTTAATGGCATATCAAGTGACTCTCCAGGAAGAGCATGTGCACTAATTAGATGAGTGTTGGTATCAACGGATACATGTACATATATTAGTTTAGCAAATTCAGGGATGTGTGTAACATCTGTTTGCCATAACTGATTTGGTTCTAGTATTCTAGGATTAACACCTGTAGAAGTAGGGGACGTGTCTGTGAGCTGACAATCTGGACATTGCCAGATGATTTGTTTGGCTAGTCTTTGGGTAAGTTGAATTTGTTAAGTTTCTCCAATTTTGCTGGAAAAACTGATGCAATTGGGTGGCTTGGTCAAGCAGTGACATCATAACTTGAAGATCTACTTGATCATTGCCATAAGCCAGTGGGTCAGGCAGTGAGCTGTGGGCTCAATATGTGTGATAAAAATAGGATGTGTGCATTGATCCAGCAATTGCTGAAGTCCAAGAAAAAGAGCACACAGGGTGGGCTTGAGATGAGATTTAATTAGGGCTTTCTCAATATTCTGCAATAAATAAATGGAGTAAGCAGGGTCACTAATAATATTGATGGGCCGAGCAGAAAATGTCTCCAAGGCTAATATTAGAGCTCCAACCTCAGCTCTCCGAGGGCTAGTGAATCCAGATTGAGAGAATTATGGAATTCCCAATAGATAGCTGCTTTTCATTCTTACCAGAACCATCAGTAAACAGCATTAAAGGGTTAGGTATGGGGGAATGAACTACTTTTGCAGGCGTAACTACAGGGCTACATGATAAGAACTGAAGTAGTTTGTCAGCAGGAAGAGTGTGCTCTAAATGGCCTGCATAATCAGAGAGCGCTACTGAAGATCTAAAGAGAGGGCAATACTGATTCCAATTGCTTTTTACTCAAAGGGATTCTTATGACATCAGGGTCATAACCTAGCAACTGATTGCATCATTTGTGGCCCATATAGATAACATTACTAACCAGCTGAATATAGGGAGATAGTATTTTAATCCCAGTATGTAAGCAAAAAACCCATTCTAGGAGGTGCAATCCTGAGGCCATTTGTCCTATTAATCCTGTTGGGGAAGGATTAGTGGGAAAGATAAACAACTGAATTGAATATTTTGGGCTTATGTGATCTAGATGCCTCTGAGAGTCAACTAGCTCTATGTCCTCAATTTTCCTTTTTGCTGCAGAGGTTAAATACCTGGGAGAATCCAGGGCAGCATTGCCTTTTAAGATAGAAAATAAGTTTTGAAACTTATCAGTTGTTATGCCCAAGGTGGGGCAAAGCCAGTTAATATCACCTGGTAATTTTTGATAATCATTTAAGGTATGTAAGTTGCTAGTATTTAACCTTTAGAGGTCTTCCTGACTGAGAAGTTAGGAGATATTTCTGAGGAAAGGATGTTTATACTTTTTCAAGTGCTATGATTAAACCTCTGCAGTGTGTATTCCTTTGGGGGACAGAGGCATATAAACTTAAAAGTACTGACTCCATTGGGGCTGCCAACAAAATATCATCCATAAAATGAATAATCTTGCAACTAGGAAATTCTTTTCTACTGGGGAGGAAAGCCTGATTTATATGATACTGATACATGGTAGGACTGTTCAGCATTCCTTGAGGAAGCACTTTCCAATGAAATTGTTGAGCTGGCCTTTCATTATTGATAGCTGGTATTGTAAATGAAAATTTTTATCTGTCCTGTCCTGCAAGGGGAATGGTATAAAAGCAGTGTTTTAACTCAATAATGATAATAGGCCAATCTTGAGGAACTACCATTGGGGAGGGGAATCCCTATTGGAGAGGCCCCATAGGTTGTAAATTACCATTAATAACTCATAAGTCAAGCAAAAGTCTCCATTTGCCAGACTTTTTGGGAATGACAAAAATGGGTGAATTCCAAGGGCTGTTTGATGATTCTACATGGCCAGTTTTAATGGCTCCTCAACTAATTCATGGGCTCTCTGTAATTTCTCTCCCTTCAAAGGTTACTGTTCTACCCCAGTAGGACCTTGAGGGAGCCACATCAAGGGTAGGGGAGGAAAAACAGTGGCCATTATTAGCTGTTATTCTGCCCTCGAGAGGAGGTATTGACTGGCATCTATAGTTTTAGCTAGGACTGACCAGTCCCGTGGGCTCATATGGAAGTCGTCTGCCTGAATTAATCCTTTTGTAAATGGGCTAGCAGCTTCATTTTCTCATCTCTTTGTAAGCATACACCTGCTTGCCTTGTTGATCTTGCATTACTGGGCAGGCCAAGCTCCCTTTCTAATGCCACTTGCCTAACACAGTGTCTCATAGCTGTAGCATCTCCCCTGTCCTTTTTCCAGTTTATTGGGGGAGGGGGCTCAGGCAAAATCTCTGTTTCCTCTTTGGTATTTTTACCTTGTAATTGCTGGGCTGAGCCAGGCAGTAAGGTAGGTGACAGTTCCTCTTCCCTTCCCTTTTTGGGCTCTTCTGTATAGAGCGGGACAATAGCAGCCTTAACTAAGGTCCATAATGTTAAAGATGTTACTGGGACCCAAAGCCTTTGTGCATGATGTTTTTCAAAGGTTCTCCCCACTTGTTCCCAGAGCTCTATGCCTAGTGTACCTTCTGCTGGGAACCATGGGCTTTGGAAAACAACAGTTTGCATGAGGTCTCTTAATTGAGCCTGTGAAACCAAGGCTCTGCTAGCCTTAAGCAGCTGTTTCAATACTTTTTATACTGTTTCTCTTGTGCTGATAACTGTTGTCCCATGATGAAACCCTGGCATTATTATTATACTTTAAGTTCTGTGGTACATGTGCAGATCTTGCAGGATTGTAACATAGGTATACATATGCCATGGTAGTTTGCTGCCTCCATCTCCCTGTCATATACATTAGGTATTCCTCCTAATATTATCCCTCCCCAATCTTCCTACCCCCTGCTATCCCTCCCCTAGACCCCATCCCCCAACAGACCCCAGTGTGTGATATTCCCCTTCCTGTGTCCATGTGTTCTCATTGTTCAACACCCACCTATGAGTGAGAACATGCAGTGTTTGATTTCCTGTTCTTGTGTCAGCTTGCTGAGAATGATGTTTTCCAGATTCATCCATGTCACTGAAAAGGATATGAACTCATCCTTTTTATGGCTGCATAGTATTCCTTGGTGTATATGTGCCATATTTTCTTTAGTCTATCACTGATGGGTATTTGGGTTGGTTCCAAGTCTCTGCTATGATAAACAGCACTGCGATGAACATATGTATGCATGTGTCTTTATAATAGAATGATTTATAATCCTTTGGGTTTATACCAAGTAATGAGATTGCTGGGTCAAATAGTATTTCTATTTCTAGATCATTGAGGAAACACCACACTGTCTTCCACATGGTTGCACTAATTTATACTCCCACCAACAGCATAAAAGTGTTCCTATTTCTCTACATCCTCTCCAGCATCTGTTGTCTCCTGATTTTTTAATGATCACCATTCTGACATGAAATTGTATCTCAATGTGGTTTTGATTTGCAATTCTCTAATCACCAGTGATGATGGACATTTTTTCATGTTTGTTGGCTGCATAAATGTCGTCTTTTGAAATGTGCCTGTTCATATCCTTCGCCCACTTTTTGATGAGGTTGTTTTTTTCTTGTAAATTTACATTAGTCCTTTATAGATTCTGGATATTAGCCCTTTGTCAGATGGGTAGACTGCAAAATTTTTTCCCATTCTGTCAGTTGCTGATTCACTCTAATGCTTATTTCTTTTGCTGTGCAGAGCTCTTAGGTTTAATTATATCCCATTTGTCTATTTTGGCTTTTGTTGCCAATGCTTTTGGTGTTTTAGTCATGAAGTCCTTGCCTATGCCTGTGTACTAAATGGTATTGCCTAGGTTTTCCTCTAGGGTTTTTATGGTGTTAGGTCTTATACTTAAAGCTTTAATCCATCTGGAGTTAAGTTTTGTATAACGTGTAAGGAAGGGGTCCAATGTCAGCGTTCTGCACATGGTTAGCCAGTTTTCCCAACACCATTTATTAAACAGGGAATCATTTCCTCATTGCTTGTTTTTGTCAGGTTTGTCAAAGATCAGATGGTTGTAGGTATGTGGCATTACTTTGGAGACCTCTGTTCTGTTCCATTGGTCTATATCTCTGTTTTGGTACCAGTACCATGCTGTTTTGATTACTGTAGCCTTGTAGTATAGTTTGAAGTCCAGTAGTGTGATGCCTCCCACTTTATTTTTTTTT
>CAUYQU010045031.1:0-28040 GCA_963574635.1 Cheracebus regulus | reverse complement strand
TGGAACACAAGGTCAGTAGTTTGAGACCAGCCTGGCAAATATAATTAAATCCCAACTCTAAAAAAAATAAAAAAAAAAAAAAAAAAAAAAAAAAAGATAGCCAGTTGTGGTGGCTCATGCCTGTAATCCCAGCTACTCGGGAGGCTGAGGCAGGAGAATTGCTTGAAACCAGGAGGTGGAGGTTGCAGTGAGCTGAGATCATGCCACTGCACTCCAGTCTGGGCAACAGAGTGAGACTCGGTCTCAAAAAAAAAAAAGAAAGAAAGAAAGAAAAAGAAAAGAAAAATAAGCAAATTCAAGAACTATGACCCCCCAAAAACTTTTATGATTTAATAAATCTATATGTGTATATATTTGTGTGTGTGTATATATATATATCTAAATACATAGAAATATTTAAAAGGTCTAGAAAGATAAATACCCTATTATTAACAATCATTATGTCTAAGAAAGGTAGTTTTTAAAACTTTACGTTTTCTGAATTGTTTTAATTCCTTCACACACACACATTTCCATTTATAAACTTGAATTCAGTTAAACTCTTGGCGGGGATGGGAGACATTGTGTCCATCTAGTCACAAAGACATAACTGATAGCTCAGACTGATAAGAGAATCAATTCATTCACTCATTCAACAAATATTTATTGAATATTTACAGGGTGTCAGGCCTATGCTAGAAACTGTAGGTGCAAAAATGAAAATAGTAAGACACAGTCTTTGGCTTCAAATTTTCCGGGAAGGTATGCATAACCCATCAAAAAAAAAATAGGGACTTTCACTTGTTCATCTTGTATGATTTTTATAAAGTTAGTAGAAATAACGGTTTCTTAGTGTTACAGAAAACAGGCAATAATGAATCATTAACAATGAATCAACAGTGGCTCAAGCAAACACCTTTATGATTTACATCCTTAAGATCTAAAGAACTGATTCTTCCCCACCTCCTAAAATATACCCTTCTCCTACCCCTAAGCTCACAGTTGATGCCAAAATCTCCTTATTGTGAGTCCCACGGAGACGGGAGCAGTGATGCAAGCTCTGTGACGTCTAAATCCACGGTTATCCTCTGGGTAAACCTGTATGAATGCAGCAACAGAAAAGACCACAAGATGGCAGAGTGGAGACGAGTCACGGAGCTTAGGCTATGAGGCGCTACAGCCCATGGAATCCCCCTTGCCCTGCCCGGTGAAGAGAGACTGGGAAGGGCTTTACAGTTCTGTTAAACGTAGGGCTCAGAGCGAAGAACAATGTTGCCACCACTCTAGTGTTTGCTCACATCTCTTGCGTTAGTGTTTTATTTAGTTGTTTTTACCATCTGAAGAAAAAAAACATGTTCCTCTCTTCTTCCCACCCCAGATAGATACTCATGCCCATCAAAATCAATCATACCTTTTAATTTTGGTATGATTGAGAGGAATTTTTAAATTGGACAAGATCTCCCTAAATTTGAAGATGAGGTGCTTCATGAATAGGGAGGGGGCAGAAAGCAGATAGATTGGGACCTGGTGGGACAAAGAGGCACAAGTCCACATTGTCATACGGTTAGGCCCTTTTCAGGTGTATGGGGACTAGGGTTGACCTGTAACCCAGCCATTTTGTTCCTGGGCATATATCTCAAATAAATCCTCACACAGGTTTGTAAGCATATGTGCACAAAGATGACAAAGTGGTTTGTAGTGTCCAGCAACTGGAGGTAACCTGGGTGCTCATCACTGGGAGAGTAGATAAGTAAGTGGCGGCTTACAGGTATTTACAGGATGGTGCATAAAAGGGCAAACAGCCAAGCAGCACATATATTTGACCTGCTGAAGCAGTTTTGACCAGGATACCTCTTGGAGACAGAAGGAGCAGACATCTGGGACCTCCAGTATTTTCCTATCATACTCTGAGACAGTGCACAGCAATCTGGCAGGGCCAACTGTCTGACTCTAGGAAAAGGACATTGAACCTTGAGCTAGGAGGTTTGAAAGTTATGATTGAGGCAGCATTGGCCTCTTTTGAAAAGCAAAATCCCAACAGTGTATTTTGAGAAAATTGGGAATTTGTTCTTAAGATAACTTACTTAAAAAGTCGGCCAGGCACGTAGACTCATGCCTGTAAGCCTAGCACTTTGGGAGGCTGAGTGGATGGATTGCCTGAGCTCAGGAGTTTAAGACCACCCTGTGCAACATGGTAAAACCCCATTTTGACTAAAATACAAAAAATTATCCCATTGTGGTGGTGTGGGCCTGTAGTCCCAGCTACTCAGGAGGCTGAGGCACGAGAAACACTTTAACCTGGGAGGCAGAGGTTGCAGTGAGCCGAGATCACACCACTGCACTCCAGCCTGGGCAACAGAGCAAGACTCTGTCAAAAAAAAAAAAAAAAAGTCAAAAGTAGAATAATTAATACTTTATGGTATAGGCACAGAGTCAAATGGACTGGCCAGAACAAAATAGGCATCAGAAAGAGAGCACACCTGTATACTAAATGTACGAAAATACAGAAGCTTGACATTGCCAAACATTGGTAAAGATTTGAATCAATGGATATTGATTATTATTAAAAGCAAAAAATAAAATCCAGACAAACTACAGAATGTATTCAGACGTGTTTAGCAGTTCCCTTTTCTCCTGTTTTTATTTCCTTTAGTACTTCCTTAAATGTAGAAGTGTTAATCATCATGCATGCTCTTCAGATTCTTTCTCATAGGAAAGTATTCTGTCAAAGAAGGGTATGATAGATTAGGAGAAAAAAGGTAAAATCAAAGAACACTTCCAGGTAAAATAAGGCTCTGAAGAATCAAGCTTTGATCTATCACTTTGGTAAAGGTGAACCTCAGAGTTTAAAAAGAACTTCATTTTCTCTTTATATCACTTTGTCTGATTGAAAAATTCCACATACATAGGTTTTAGTCATCCAAACTAGCCTGCCAATTTAAGGGTAGGTTATAAGGTCCTGCCATTTGTAAAAGTTTAACTTGCAACAAGATATATCCGCTAGCCTACAGAGGAGGCTACATGGGGAGATTTGTGCATTATTGGTTTGTGTGTCTGCTGCCCATAATTTAACAAAAGTCTTTGGATAACATAACATTTTAATTATCATTTTAAGTACTTAGACTATTTTTTTTAATGTTTGACACCTTAGACCTTTATAATTTTGCAAAGCTCCATAAATTTGGATCAAAAGCAATTCAGCTAACTTTGTCTTTTGTATAATATCGTTCTCAGCCACATTTCTTATGTCACGTTTTTCGTGAGTACCAGACTTCTTTAGTAGATGCTGAGGGATTAAAGCATGATATAAAAGAACGTAATTTACAGTGTTAGGACATGAGTTCAAGTCTGATTTACTTACTAATAGGTCAAATTACTTAGCCCTTCTGGGCTTTAGTTTACTTATCTGGAAAATGAAGACAATAATTGTATTTGTCAAGATTTTGTGTGTGTGTGTAATTCGATTCAATTTGTTCACCACTTCAATTCAAGATCACTTAAAAAACAAATTCAGGAACTTCACCTTGCTGGAAGTTCACTAGTCAATGCAATTAGATCTAGAACATCATAAGCCTCTTCCCCCATCCCTATTCTCTCTCTCCAAATACTCACATCCTTATTCAAACAAGCTCTCATCATTTGGTGAGAAAAACTATTTCTAATTGACCTAGAGTCACATTCTTCCAGCGTAGCAAATTCAGGAGGAATTTTTTTAAAAGGCTAATTCTCTCACCCAACATCTGATTGATCTTTTGTATGCTCATTCCTAAGCCAATTACTGCTCCAAGAAGGATAGCCTGTTATTGGACCACCGGAGATCACATGCTCACCCTTGAGAACAAAGCAGTAGATATACTAATTGATAGACGCACCAGGGCCACTCGTTTTGGACAACAGCAGATCCCCACAGCAGGCAGAAATGCTGTACAGCTGAAACTATCAACTTTTCACTACAGCAGTAATTTCTCTAGCTCGTATATCTCCCAGTACCTGATAAAATAGGAGATACATTTCCCTTGACAATGAGGTCAAGTCATGATCAAATACATCCTTAGTTCTACAATGCAAATAAATGGAAAAATATTCCATGTTTATGAATTGGAAGAATCAATATCCTCAAAATGGCCTTAGTGCTCAAAGCAATTACTGGGTATATATCCAAAATTTCAGTGTTACAATTACTGAAAATTTGGGACACAGCACTTTGTATATTGCAGAATACATTACATCTTTGGTTAAGGTGATTTTTTTTTTAATTTTAGAAAAGTATGAAAATATTCAAAGAGAAAACATAAGATCCTATTAAAGTGAGGCATCTGTTCAAAACAAGTCATTTATTGTGTAAAATTTGAAAAAATTGTTATTCTTTACAAAGCAAATTATACAAAAATGAAGGAAATAAATATTAGTTTTACATTTAATATAGATTTTTTTTTGAGAAATGAAAGTCATCATAAAATCTCCAGTGACTTTAAGTGCCCACAATAAACTAAAATCTCATTTTCTCTCAAGAACTCAATGTGCTCAGGGGTGTGAACATGTCATGATTGCTTAGCTTAATGGGTGAGAAGTAAATGCACTCTTTACTAGAGGGAAAATTTTTTCTAAAGATCATTGCAACATTTATAGAACTAAGCATGATTTTACAAAATTGAATGGTTGGAAGTGACCTACAAAGTTCATCAAATCTTTGCTATGGCTTTATAATGACAATCAAGGAAATATTAATAACTACCTTGAAATAGATTTTTAAGATGTCTTCCAGGGAGAGCCTCTCTGGGGAATCTATGTTTCGTATAATAAATCAAGATCCATCCTCACCTCTTCCCTTCAGGTTGCCAGGAAATAATTGGATTACACTACAGCTCCCAGGGCAGTGGTTGTCAAATTGGATTATTCATCAGAATCACTTGGGAAAAATCATAAAATACAGACTTCCAGTCCTACTCTAGATATACCCAACTAGGGTCCAGAAATCAGTCCTTTTTTTTTCTTCTCCATATTCTACCATGCTGTCAAGCTCAAGAAATTGGTTCTTTTTAAAAGCCTCTCTGAAATGTCAGTCTATAGCTACTTTGATTTATGCACTGGCTTTGGAGAATCACAAAGTTTAGGACTAAGGTGATATAGATAGACAGATAGATAGATAGATAGATAGATAGATAGATAGATAGATAGATGTGTGTGTGTGTGTGTGTGTGTGTGTGTTATTCAGGGGATACACGTGCAGGTTTGTTACATGAGTATATTTCGTGATGCTGAGGTTTGCAACCTGAATTGTCCCGTCGTCCTGGTGGTGAGCATAGTATCCAATAAGTATTTTTTTCAGTCCATCCCCTGCTCCTTCCCTCCCCGCTCTAGTGGTCCCCAATATATATTGTTCTCATCTTTATGTCCACGTGTATTCAGTGTTTAGCTCCCACTTATAAATGAGAACATGCAGCATTTGGTTTTCTGTTGCTGCATTAGTTCGCTTAGGATAATGGCATCCAGTTGCCACCCATGTTGCTGCCAAGAACGTGACTTCATCCTTTTTTGTGGCTGCATAGTATTCCATGGTATATATATCCACATTTTCTTTATCCAATACACCATTAATAGGCACCTATGTTGATTCCATGTCTTTGCTATTGTGAATAGCACTGTGATGAACATACAAATGCAGGCATCTTTTTCATGGAATAATTTATTTTCCTTTGGATATATACCCAGTAATTGCTTTGAGCACTATAGACATTTTGACAACATTGATTCTTCCAGTGCACAAGTATGGAATATTTTTCCATTTATTTGTGTTGTAGGATCATGACTCTAAGATGTCATTGTCAAGGGAAATGTATCTCCTATTTTATCACATACTGGGAGAGAAACAAGCAGGCTGTTTTTACTTTTCTTATTTTTTCTTTTGACACATGGTCTCACTGTGTCATCCAGGTTGGAGTACAGTGGTGTGATCACAGCTCTCTGCAGCCTCGATCTCCCAAGCTCAAGTGATCCTCCCGCCTCCGCCTCATGAGTAGCTGGGACTAAAGGCATGTGCCACCACACCCAGCTAAATTTATTCAGGGAGACGAAGTGTCACTATATTGGCTAGGCTAGTCTCAAACTCCTGGCTTCAAGCAATCCTCCCACCACGGCCTCCCAAAGTGCTAGGATTATAGGCATGAGTCACCACTCCTGGCTATGTTTTAATTTTTGAAGTTCTAATTATATGAAGAAAGTCTGTGACTCTCTATAATTTCTAATTTTACCTTCAGACTATTAATATTAATATTCTGAATATTGACTATTAAAATACTGATCTTAGTATCCAATTCTGAAAACGTCTACAGGCAATAACTTTTCTGTTGCATGCTCTGGATGTTTGAAAGTACACAAAAAGAGATGCAGTTATCAAAAGAAGGAGAAACAATAAGTAGACAAGATTCCCTCATTTCATATTAGAGAGAATTTCCTGAATTTATTAAGAGTGGTTCCATTCTTTCTGAAAAGGTTATCAGTTCACATCCAAATGAAAAACTATTATGAAGTTATTAAGTATGTAATACTGAAGAAGTTTAAAGAGATCAAGCCATGTAAAAGGTTTTTTATCCTGCTTTTATCTGTTTGCATTACATTGTAAACATTTTCCATGCATTTATAATTCTTCACATATATGTTGGAATGTACATGGCATATATGAAGATGCATATACATAATCTATATACAAATGCATCAAAATACTAGCATGTCAGCAACAGTGGGATTAACAATAATTTTAGCTTTATTCATTTTTGTGTTTTTCAACCTTTCTATAAAAATATATGTAAATTATTAAAGAAAACTGCATGCTTTATAGCTTTTTAAAAGAAAGAATAACAGATTTTGCATTTTTTCTCAAGACTGGTAAAGCATAAAATATCTTATACATCAAAAAATAAAGTATAAATCTTTACTTAATAGGGAAAGTTTCCAGGAGAAATTAGGAAGGACCACTTACTATTTCTAATTGGAATTCATATCCAGAATCAGCCCCTTCATTAAGGGAGAGAAACAAGCAAGCTGTTTTGACTTTTATATCCAGAATCCATTTATATCCAGAATCACCCCCTACATTAATTCTCTTTTAGTAATTTTCTAATATTTCTAATAGGCTATATTACTTTATAAACAAGAAAAACATGATTTTTAAAAACTTGAAATCATAACTTTTGCATTAAAAGGAACTGTTTCACACTGGATTATTCTATTACTGGAGATACAACACCATTACCTCTCTCTCTTACTCTGTTATTGTATTTCTTGGTGTGGTTCTTACATTTTGCTTTTTCTTTATCATGGAGTTCCTCTTTTTAGGATCATGGCACAATTTACTGGAGTCTGCTCCAGAATGGAAATCTGTGTCCTGCATTCAATAGTATCCATTCTCAACAACCCTAACCAGACAATCTCATAAGAGGGTGAATTCCTACCAGTCACCTGCGTAGGAGGTAAAAAGACAGCACTTACCTCTTTTTCTTTTTCTTTCTTTTTTTTGAGACAGAGTCTTGAGTCTCGCTGTGTCATCAGGGCTGAAGTGTAGTGGTACAATCTCCACTCACTGCAACCCCTGTCTCCAGGTTCAAGCGATTTTCCTGCCTCAGCCTCTCGAGTAGCTGGGATTACAGGAGTGTGTCACCATGCCCAGCCAATTTTTGTATTTTTAGTAGAGACGGGGTTTTGCCATGTTGGCCAGGCTGGTCTTGAACTCCTGACTGCAGGTGATCTGTCCACCTCAGCCTCCCAAAATGCTGTGATTACAGGCGTAAGCCACCACACCCGACCCTAGAAATAGCACTTATTTCTGACACCAAGCAACAGACTTAATATATTTACTGGAAACACTTCAATATGCTGAGATTCACTGAATGCCCCAGGCAAGACATGGCTGATGAGAAGTACTTATTACCACATCCAAATGGATAAGATACAGTTTCATCATCACCACCACCACCGCCACCATCTGCTTTGCACATTGCTACATCTCAAATGCAAAGAAGAGACACTCAATGATTTTCTGCAAAGACTCACCTGGCAAGTAATATACATTAATAGGAACCATCTCCCACTCATCTTCATGAAAGCAATTGATATAATGTATGACTAACTAGCTTTCTCATATAATTCATTTATTTATTCTAACACTTTTAAAGTATCTACTCTGGCACTTACCAGCTAACTGGGGAAGGAATGGGAGAACAAGAAAAAGATAATCATGATAGGCAGATTGGGATGCAAGGCTAGACCAGGTAGTACATATTTCAGCTGTTTAGCAAAGGAATTGACTGGCCCATGTAAGACCCACCGCTGCTGACCGCTTGAGCAGCTGGGACCATTCACTCCTGTTCCTCAGCTCAGCCTCCCGTGTCATGGCAGGGGAGAAGCCCTTCAAGCATCTTCATAACAAAGAATCAGTGCTTTGTTTATCTGAGGGCAACATCCTATCACAGTTCCAGTGATAACAGACCACACAAGAGTGAGAAGCAGCTTCCTGTGCTACATAAAACCAACTTCCTGATACCTGATCACATCTGCATGAGTGAACTAACAAAGGTTCTTTGCTTGGCCAAACTTTAATCAGGCCTTTGAACCTTCTCTTAGGCCCATCTGTGCACTTCCTTATAAAATCCAGTGTTAGCAAAGAGCCCTCTTAAGACAGCTTAGCAAGAATCTCCCCACCCTCAACATCTGATCACCCTCGATATCTGATCAGGTTCCTCCTCCTCCACCGTCCCCCAGGTGATGTTTGATCACCCTGGCGTGTCTTCAGCAAGCATCCTGTTAGGAGGGTTTAGTCAGAATCCCCTTACCCATGATGTTTCCCCTAGTAATTGTCTATCCAGTACCCTACACCCTGCTCTGTGGCTATAAATTCCCACTGGCCCATGCTGTATTCAGAATTAAGCCTAATCTTTCTCTTCCAACGCAAGACATCTTTGTAGCAGTCACTGTACCTATCTCTATGGTCCTGATAAAAGTTTTTTTCCTATGTTTTAACAAGTATCATTGATTTTTTTTTTCTTTAACAGAACTCATTATGACAATTAGAAGGCAATTACAACTCAACGCTAATCCAATCATCTTCTGTTGGTAAGCAAAGTATGGTGGGCATTTTCTCACTGATTTCTGAAGGGTATGAATGAAGAAGGAGGGAGATGGATTCCTGTATGTGGTGTATGCCTCTCAGGAGACATTTGGAATAAAATTGTCTGTGTAAGTTTAGAAAAACGCATCTATTCTAGAATTTCTGGAACTTTTACTGAGGAAATGAGGAATGTTACCAACAGTTCATCTAATCACAGATAATTCAAACAGTGGTATTCTCACCTAGGAGTTTTAGGAAGTTGTTGTTTCATTTTCAAACAGAGAAAAAGCTGCAAATGAGCACTTTCAGCTTTGGATACTGTATTATTTAACCTAGGCTATCTTGTTTTCAAGTTTTATAAGTTTAAAAATAAAAACGTTTGCATTCTAAGTCACCAAAAATATTAAAAGAAGACAAAGAGATTAATGAGGATTAAGGACATTTGGCATGGTTTTCTGTTGGAGATGAAATTTAAATTAAGTCTCACAAAAAGAGTGAGCCTCAGACAAACAGAAAAGAGAAAGATAAAATTCCATGCCAAGGAAGGGAATAAGTAAAACTTTGAAATCATAAATTTGCACACTCTATTCAGTAAAGTATAAGAGGAGTACAAGGAGATAAATTTGGATTCATAGATGGTACTTTGGGAGAATTTAGGTTTAATTTTTATTTTATTCACGTTTTACAAATATGAAACATGTTAAGCTTATAAAGAAATCCAGAGAGTATAGTATTGAAAGTATAACAGGATGACTATAGTCAATAACAATTTAATTGTACATTTTAAATTAAAAGAGTATAATTGGATTGTTTGTAACTCAAAGGATAAATGCTTGAGGGGATCAACACCCTATTTCCATGGTATGATTATTATCCATTGCATGCCTGTATCAAAACATCTCATGTACCTCATAAATACATACACCACTATGTACCCACATTTTTAAAAGTTTAAAATAGTTACATAACAGAAAGCTATATGTCTATCACAGACTTTAAATAGATGTTAAAATTTGGCATTTGTGCCTATGCTGGACATTTTAAGCTGGAGCTAGGCAGTAGGCTGAAGAAATAACACAACACCATGGGGCCAGCATGAAGCGTTTTCTTGGACTCTGAACTACACTCAGAGATTGGGAGGGAGGGAGGGAAAAGAGATGTATAATAATTTCCCCAGTTAATCATTTTTAACATTGTATCATTCTTAAATACTGATACATAGTGGAGGTAAGTGAAAGACTGATACAAACTTTTAAGTTAAAATATACAATATCAAAGAAAACTTTTACTAGCTGCATCTACACAAGGACTACACTCCCAGAACCCATACCAGACCCTCCCCATAGGAATACACCTATTTCTCTCTTTTGCTGTTAGATACACCTATGTGGAAAAAGTATGAGATGTTCTCTTTCAGGTCATAAGGACTCACTGAAGTAGTACCTATTATGTGGAGCTTGGCATTCTAAATACTAAAATTATACTGTTTGCAACTTGAATGCCATCCAATTAGTCCATTAAATAAGAATGAACAGAAACCATGGAACCTTCTGGGGTCTTTGGAGGCAAGAGAAGACTGCCCCCACTGAATAAAATATAAAAGAATGGTAGAAGATAAAAAGAATGTTGTATTTTGTTTTGTCATGAGTCACATGTGTTCAGTTTACCAGTTACTTGCATGAAGTTTTAAGTGAGCAGTGCTAACCCTTGGTTAGTGGAGGGCCAGCGGAGGGCCCAAGTCTCCAGGATGACATGAAGGGCAAGGAGGGATATCCAGGCAGTGGGCTGCTCAGATTGCTCTAGTCCTGGGCTGGCTTACTCACGGCACCAGGCAATCGAGCCTGAGTCTCTGTCTCCTCCTCTAGTGTCCTCCAGGCCCTGCTATCAACCATGCAAAGCAGATTATACCACAAGAAAACACAGTCACTGCTATGGACGGAGTGTTCGTGTCTCCACCTCCTCTTCCCCAGTTCCTGTGTTGATGTCCTCACCTCCACTGTGATGGTAGCAAGAAATGGAGTCTTTGGGAGGTAATTTGACTTAGCTGAGGTCATGAGGAATTAATGCCCATATAAGAAGAAGAGACCTCAGAGCTTTCTTTCTCACCATGTGAGGACACAGCAAGAGGACAGCTGTCTGCAAGCCAGGAAGATTCTTCCTCAGAAACTGAACCAGCCAGTATCTTGGTTTGGGCCTTCCAGCCTCCAGACTGTGAGAAATCAAGGTCTGTTGTTTAAGCCATCCAGTCTAGGGTATTTGGTTATAGCAGCCCAAGCTAAGACAGTCACAGCATTTGTTAATGATGAAAGAACCCCAGAAGTTATTCAACTCTCAGTCTTTGATTCACAGGGATCATAGTGTAACAATTAAGATTTTGAGATCTAGCAGTTCCTGAGTTCAAAGCCCCAGCTCTGCTACTTACTCTGTGTCTCAGTATCTCCTTTGTAAAGTGGATATACTTTGGCACTTAGAGAACTGCTGTGAGAATTGAATAATACGTAGAGTATATTCAGAACAGTTCTTGACATTATGTATTCAGTGCTGGTTTTATTATATATTTGTATAAAAAACAAGAACCATTCTCATCTGTATTTCTTGTTTTGTATCCTTTCGAATTCCTACCTAGTCTCATTCACTTGGCAATCTTATCAATTTACCTGCATTCCTGTCCAAATTAGGCATATACCTCTACCTCCCCTCATTTCCAAGACCTTGTAATTTGTTACTTGATGGGGTGGTCTGATGGTCTAAATGGCCTTATCTGGTGCCCTCGCTGTTCTTCCCTGGTGATAACTCTAATAGTAATTGGTTTTCTCCCAAGCATGTGTAAAGCATATCTAGAAGGTTTACAGCTAAAAATATTAACTTTGTTCTGTATATTTTCTCTTGCACTAACACCCCCTAGTCAACACTGAAACTGCCAACAGGTTATTAATGTGAACTGCCAATCTCAGTGCCAGCTGCAGTTTCCCTTCTAAGAGGCATTTTTCCAGGGCTTTTACCTCTAGGATGATCCAATGGAGAAAAGAGAGATAAAGAGGAACAGCAATTTTAAGAGAACTATTCAGAGAGGATGGCTTAGATGGGTGAGAAACAAGAAGCTGCTGCTGCATTATATAAAGGATGAAGAGAATGACTGTCTTGGAGCAGGGCTCACACTCATTTCTTGTGGACCTCCTGCCCACATAACAATCCTGGATACTTAGAAGGGCCTTCTCCCCTTAATAGATAAGACTAAAGGAGGGGAAGCCTAATGGGAATATCCTTCATCCTGATAAAGGTGATACCAAACTGAATTAGTGGGGAACTTCTTTGTGCAAAGGAGGTATATATTAAGTTTCTGTGGTTAAATTTATTAAAAAATGAAAGAATATCCATCCACTATATCTTAAAGAAACCCATTTGTGTTGGATTAATTTCTTTGTAAATTTCACTTTGCCTTTTTTGGGGGTAAAGCACAGCTTCTCTCAGAGATTGGATCTTCTTAATTTAAATTCAAACATACTAATTTCATTATATGTTGTATATGTCATTATTTTGCTCCCAAACACAGTTTCTACATGGGGCTGAAAAGGACAGAGAAAAGTCAAGCCTGATTGTACACACTTTGGAATCATCCATCCAGAACAAATCATTGAAGGCATGAGAATAACTGAAATCTTGGAAAAGAGAGTAAAAGTGGAGAAGAGCAAGTCTTCAAGGGCAAAGTCTTCAGAACCCCCAAATGTTCTTGAAGAAGAATGAGAAAGAGGTGCTCTCATAGGTGAGAGAGTAATTAACCAAAGATGTAGAGAACAAGAAAGAATTGGAGCGGGGCACAGTGGGTCACTCCTGTAATTCTAGCCCTTTGGGAGGCTGGGTTGGGTGGATCAGTTGAGCTCAGGAGTTCGAGACCAGCCTGGGCGACGTGATGAAACCTCATCTCTACCAGAACTATAACAACAACTTAGCCGGGAGTGGTAGCATGCATCTGTGATCCCAGCTACTTGGGAGGCAGAGGAGGGAGGATACCTTGAGCTCAGGGGGAGGAGGTTGCAGTGACCCGAGATTGTGCCACTTGCCACTGCACTCCAGCCTGGGCAACAGAGTGTGACTCCATCTCAAAAAAAAAAAAAAGTAATTGGAAGAAAAATGTCAAGAAAGGAGGGCTTGGACAATCAAGTTGATTGAGGCAAAAAAGAAAATGGAAGTTGAGAAAGATCTGGATTTACCTACTGGGAATCTCTTGTGATCCTCAAAAAATTAGTTTCGATGAGGTGCTGGCAGGAGATACTCTATTACAAGAAGCTGAAGAGGGTGAGACGATTCTGGTCCCATGAAATAAAAAGATAGCTCTGGACATAGAGCTATGGGCTCTGCTCAAAGATTCTGCCTTCCGCATCCACGGGGTTGCAAGTACTGCCGTCTTTTCAGTCCAGCTCCTCTGCTGAGCCATCCCTCACCCAGAAAACAAATACACTGGGATTTTCTGGAAAGGGTTTTGGCATTGGTGTGGGATCCATCCAGTTATCCAGGATTCCAGCAGCATGTTTGCACTGAGCTGTGGCCTTCTCTCCACCTCCCATCCTTTTGGCTCTCACACTGTTACTAGGCTTCAGCTTTGACTTTTGGGGATTGACATTGTTATTTACCTACTGGTAGGAGAATATGCCTTGAATCCTATCACCTCCTGTATTGGAAGCTGGCTCACTGACTAGCCTTTCTGTTCCTAAGCCCTAGTTGGGGGTCATCCTCCTAAAGGACTTAACTTCACAGAAGGAAGATGCTGTCACCCACATGACTTCAGTTTTTATCACCATTTCCTAGAATTGCCTGCCACCTGCCCAAACCACAGGATTGGTCTTACATGGAGATTAGCCATCATTTCTGTGGCATATAACATGTTAATGTAAAACAATCCTCTCCGCCTTCTCCTGACTCACATGATCTGTCAACCTGCAGTTGTACCACTCTGGATGGCCTTCAGTTCCTTGGCTTGTGTTCTAGCTTATGAAGTTGTCTCCCAAGCTTTTCCCTCTATGGAGATAATCTGAACACTCCTCTCTGGCCTATAAAACCCATCCTACTTCCAAGACACATAAAAACATGCACATGCAAAGGTGCAGACATGTACATATACACAACCTTTGATTTTAGATGATTCTTTCATTCCTAAGGGTCCCATCGGTTGACAGAGTCATGGGTCTCCCAAAACTCCACCATCTAGGCTAAACCCCGACTATTGTTTCCCTAATCCCTCAGGCTGAGTAGAGAGAATCAGATATAGCATTAGTTTATATCAACAGGAACCCACGGTCTAGATAAAGAGAAGCAGCAATCTCACTGTAATTGGTACTGGGAAAAGACACAACCAACCACTGAATTAAATTTGGGTAAGTTCATTTTAACTTTTTGTCAATTCTTAAAATGTTCTAGCAAATAGAAGACAAGAAGTCTGACAAACCTAATGTCTTAATTAGAAATAAAGCCAACAAACATAAGAAAAAAGCTCAGCATCACTGATCATTAGAGAAATGCAGATCAAAACCACAATAAGATAACATCTCACGCCAGTCAGAAGGACGATTGTTAAAAAGTCAAGAAACAACAGATGCTGGCGAGGCTGTGAAGAAAAAGGAAAGCTTTTACACTGTTGATGGGAATATAAATTAGTTCAACCATTGTGGAAGACAGTGTGGTGATTCATCAAAGATCTAGAAAAAGAAATACCATTTGACCCACCAATCTCATTACGAGGTATATACCCAAAAGAATATAAATCATTTTATTATAAAGATACATGCATATGTGTATGTTCATTGAAGCACTATTCACAATAGCAAAGACATGGAATCAACCCTAATGCCCATCAATGATAGAGTGGATAAAGAAAATGTGGTACATGTACACCATAGAATACTATGCAGCCATGAAAAAGAACAAGATCATGTCCTTTTCAGGGACATGGATGGAGCTGGAAGCCATTATCCTCAGCAAATTAACACAGGAACAGAAAACCAAACAGTGCATGTTCTAACTTGTAAGTGCAGTCTGAACAATGAGAACACATGGACACAGGGAGAGGAACAACATACACTGGGGCCTGTCAATGGGTGGGGGGAGGGAGAGCATCAGGATAAATAGCTAATGCATGTGGGGATTAATACCTAGGTGATGAGTTGATAGGTGCAGCAAACCACCATGGCACACGTTTACGTATGTAACAAACCTGCATGTCCTGCACATGTATCCCAGAACTTAAAATAAAATAAAAATTTAAAAGAATAAATATATAAATATGATATACATCTATTTTAAAACAAGACTTTAAAAAAAAACGATGGAGTCTGGTTGACAAGGAGTGTGGCAGATATATTTCAAGAGCAATCAGAAATACAGTTTCTTTAAATCCACTGATCTCTAACATTCCTTCTAGGTCTTACAGCCTGAGACCTTGAAAAAATAAAATTATTCTAGTATCATTCAGAAGTTTCCAGTTCAAATTTTCCTGTATTGTCTCCTTTTCCCAATAGTTGATGCTTCTGCCACCACTTCCGAGAATCTCTTTCCTGCGTCAGAGAAATATCTTTTGAAAGACAGTAAATGACTAAATTAGTGAGATGATGGCTTAATAACCTGATAGTCTCTTACAATTTCTGTGGCCGGTTAAATGTGATGAGGGCTCAATGTTGGATCAAATTCCAATCAAGAATCAAATGCAGAGTAATTTAGCAAAAAAGAAAAACAATCACCCTTTTTAGTAACTCTGTAACTAGCACTTTCATTATGTTACACATTGTGGTAGGCACAATAATGCCCCCACCGACCCCAAATATCCATGTCTAATTCCCAGAACCTGTGAATATGCTATCTCGGATGGCAAAGGGGACTTGCAGATGTGATTAAGTTTATAGACCTTGAGATGGGGAAAGCATCCTGGATTATGCACACAGGCCCAATCTAATCATAAAAATCATTTAAGTGGAAGAGTCTGTCCCAGCTGTGTTCAGAGAGAGATTGAATAACTGAAGAAAGGTCAGAGAGATGCAACAGTGCCAGCTTTGAAGATGAAGGAAAGGGACATGAGTCCAGAAATATGGGTGCTTTCTAGAAGTTGGAAAAGACAAACAAGCAGATTTCCCCCTAGATATCATTGAAGAACAGTCTCACTCATGCTCACTGCTACCTTGATTTCAGCCCAGTGAGACCTGTGTTGGACTCTTAACCTGCTGACACTGTGAGATGATAAATTTCTATTGTTTACTTCACTAATTTGTGGTAATTGGTTATATCCACAATAGAAAATTAATGCATATATTGACTTTTTTTAAAAAACGTATAGTCTGCTCTCCAATACAAACTCTTCCCAGAGGACTAATACCTTGCAAACTCTATATATAAATACCTTTTAAAATTTTACTAATAATTACATATTTCATTTGCATAGTGTTTATCATGTACGATAGGCAGGCTATGGGTGAGTATTCCCATTTAATAGATGAGGAAACTGAGCTTTAGACTGTAAAGTGCCTTGTTCAAAGTTGCAGAATTGGCAAGAGAGTGGTCGGGATAGAATGTCAATTCTTGTCTTTTGACTCTTTCAATCTTTGTTCCATAGCATCAACTCTGTCTCTAGCATTATTTTATATGTCCTTATGCCAACAGTTTAGGCAGAAGAAACAGATACAGACACCGTTGACTTTATTTTATGGATGCAAAATTGCAGAGGAATTAAGTGCTCAGTAGTGAAACCAGAACAAGAACTCCTCACATTTAGCTTGTAATCTAGAGCTCTTTCTGATTTGTACTGCCACCTATAAAATATGGTGTGTACGCCTAGGTTTAACACATGCAGGGTATTTAAAAGAGAGAACGTATTGTTTAAATAAAAACAAACACGACTTAGTAGTGACTTATAACAAGTTAGTTAATGTCCTTGAATCTCAGTTTTCTCATTTGTAAAATATAAACAGTATACCAGCTTGATATAATTATTAAAAGGTTTTGTTCAATTTTCAACAATAATGAGAAAGCTGCATTTAAACACAGCTCCTGGCATATATGAATATGTAAGCACATCGTGTCAGGGTATCATGTCAATCTCAAGACAGCTTTCTGTTCTTCCTTATAGACAAACAGAATCCACATTTTTAATCTGTCAAAAGTCACTAAATATTGGCTCCAATCAAACTAATAAATCCAACCTAAGAAAGAGGTAAGGGGAAAATAAGATGTTCCCTTCATTATCACGGATGAATCTGTAGTGATCCCTTTGCCTTCTTGAGTCCAAAAGGAAAAGTTACATGAATGTGAAAGATTTAGTCTCCTGGGCTTCTGATAATTACAGACACAAGAAAAAGTGAGCCTTAACCTCTGTGAACCTTTACAAGAGAAATTGCAATCATGCTCAAGTCTGTTCCATTTGTATGGTCTCTATCAAATCAAAATTAATGGGAACAGAGAGCCCCCAACTTGAACAGGGAGCTCCTAGAATGCTAAGAAAATCCATTTTCATAATCATTTAAAAATACATTACTGCTGACATAATTCTAGAAGGAACTTCTGTGGCTGAGCACAAACCTACCCTCTTGAGATAAATACAAGATTCTATAAGTAAAAGACTTTTTTCAAAACAAGAAAATGATTAATTTTTTTATACAAACTTTTTAAAAAAAGAAAATGACTAACTTTGCTATGATGTAAAGTTCTGATTATTTGGGGTATTTTTGTGTTCTCATAATGAAGAGTACTAATACTATCTTATCTAGAGCAATTTTGAAGAAATACATATTTCTTTACCAAAAATAATTCTTCATAGACATTGTCATTTTGGATAATGACAAGCAGATAAAACATTTTATAAAGAACTATTTCAACATTTATTATTTATTACTCTATAGTTTTCCTTTGTAATATAAATTAAAGAAACATTAGTAATATATGGAATATTTTATTTCTTTGAGTATCCATTGGATCATGAAATCCAGCTAATACTTTTTCTTCCCATTAAACATTGAAAATGGGTTATTAAAATACACACACTGATCATATCTACCAACCACTTCTCAAGTCCTTGAATCCTCATGATATATATTAAATATATATTCTTATATCCTACTGAGTAAGGAGAAAATGTCACATGTAAGCTGCATGACTGAAATGAACTCACCATAAAATCAAGGACTCTCTGAATTAGATAGAAGTGTCAGCTCTCATGGGCTTCTTCACTTAGGTATCCTGAAAGTGATTTTAAATCAACATTCCCCAAACTGAACTCAACATCCCCTTATGGCCTTCTCCAACCTCCTCTTCCTCTAGGTTTTTCATTCTGAAAAATATAAATAGTATACCAACTTGACATAATTATTGAAAGGATTTGTTCAATTTTCAACAATACTAAGAAAGTTGCATTTAAACACAGCTCCTGGCATATATGAATATGTAAGCACATCATGTCAGGGCATCATGTCAATTTCAAGACAGCTTTCTATTCCTCCTCATAGACAAACAGAATCTGCAACAGTCCCACCTCCTACCTGTTCACCCTGGTTGTGAGCCTGGGAGTTGGTTACTTTTTCCCCTCCCTCCTCACAATCAGCAAATTGCTACAGCTTGACTGTCACTCTTTAAATATCCCTTAACTCCAGACAGAACACCACCACCTAAGTCTATGCATAAAACCTCTGTCCCCGGATACTAGAAATGATTTCTTAGCTAATCTCCTGCTCTGCTCTCATTTCTTTCTTCCCCCGTTGATGCCTGGTTTCTTAAATATCACTCATGAGACTCCTGTGCTCAAAATTGTTCTCTTGTATCTCACGCCTTATAAGATGAAGACCATACGCCTTAGAATGGCATAAAATATTAGGCTGGTGTAAAAGTAACTGTGGTTTTTGCCATTACTTTCAATAAAACCTTCCTTGCTTAGATCCCCGCCCCCCCCCCCCAAAAAACGTATATTTTTCTGGCTGTGCATAAGTGCCCCGAACTTGGCCATTCTGAACTCCTGGAAGTTTGCTTCAAACATGACATGCTTCTTCACAGCTCTACACCTGCACATGTACTGTCCTTACCCACCAAATAAGCTTCCCCAACTCACCTGCCAATAAACTCCTACTTGTCCTTTAAAAGGCTCTCTTCAACTGTCCTCTCTAAGAACGCTGCTTTGCTCCAAGAGGCACTCTTCTCTCCCTATACAGCATCCATTATGCTGACTTGACTTGTCTGTCTCTCTCGTTAAATGATAAGCTCTTTAAGGGCTTCTTGTTCTTAAAATTGCTTTCTGATGAATGAATGGTTCTAGGCTAACATTTTCCTTTGTCAAATGAGGTAATTTAGCTCCAGAGAGGTTGAGCAACTTGCCCAAGGCCACATAGCTGAATAACAGACAAGCCATCCAGGCAGACACCACAGGCCTCCAGATGCCAGCCTCGTAATTACTGTCTGCATCCAGCTGCTTTCATATTTGGTACAATCATGTCTTATAGCAACACCTTCTCCTGAGTTTTCTATGTTTATTAGTGAACAAATAACGTTAACTCTACTTTTTTTTTCCACCAATACCTTGATTTTCCCTTGGGAAACTACCTTTTAAATATTCTCAGTGCCCATAATTAAAACAGAGCTGGCTTCATACCCTGACTTCAGAAAAAGATAGGTGACTAAGTGCTGCCCAATGAGAGTGTTATGTCCCCTGAATGAATCAGAGACAATGAGTGTCAGCCTAGGACTTGAGAAAGAAAAGCTCTCTTTCCACTGGACTATGAAGCTGACTGAGAGAAGAAAATCACAAAGTCAAAAGAGAGAAACACAGAGTTGAGAGATTTCTGAAGAAATTGAACACCTCCAGCCAGTCATTTCATATGCTAATACGGGGCAGCTTTGTCAGGTGTTGACTTGGCTGAGCTACACTCTATCTCTCAGAACCCCCTTTGCTATAAATGTTTGATGAGATTGGAACACAAAAGACATTTTGCATGGGATTCAGAAAGTGGAGGTAAAGGCAGTCATACTGTTTTTACGTCTGAAAGGGCTGAGCAGGGGCACCAGGTTCTGCTACAGTGCATGTGCTTTGTCAGTTATCTACTGACTTTCCTTTGTTGTTATGCGGCAACAGCCAGATTTATACCTACTCCACCTTCCCTCAGATTCTCTTACACTTTCACTGGCTCCTGGGCCAAGTGCATGTTTAGCTTCATGACAAAGGATGCCATCTTTCCTACTGCAGGAAGGAGTTGATGTGATCTGGAGATGGTAAGAGACAGACCAGGTTCCAGTCCATCCTCACAGGTCATGTTCATGTCTTCACTTTCTCCCATTTATATATATTCCACTTCCCTACCAGACAGCTAGCTCTGAAGTCTTCACATTCCAGCAGCAGAAATGAAGACAGCATTATCATTGGTCTTTTTTATTACACAGTTATGAGACAATATTATCATTGGTCTTTTTCATTACACAGTTCATGTTTAAGTCAGTGTGGTTTAAGTTTAAGCCAGACGGAACTTGATTTCTGTCACTTGCCACTAAAAAATGATTAACATGCAGGATTATCATATCTTGACTAAGCAACTTGATATCCTGAGGGCAAGATCTGTGCTTCACTTCTCCTTAAATCCCCAACACGCAGCAAAATGCCAGATACATAGTAGGCACTTGATAGACACATGTTGAATGAAGTAACAAAAGGCTACAGAATAAAAAGTTTCTCTAGGGGACCCAGAGTTGAAGCCTCGCACAATATGAAGCATGTGGAAGATGAAAAGCAAGATGAGAGGAACCCCATGCCTCTGGAGAAAGCCATGAAGATCCTGGGTCTGAGAAGCAGCTGGGCCTTCCACTTTGCCGCCTGGAGGAAGGGGCGGCACATGTCTGGCAGCTCACGTTCACCACAAACACAACAGGTGTCCTGGGGCCAGCCAGCCCTCGCACGGAAGCCAGCTTCCTGTCACTGCCGACAGGGATTCACTAGATGTACATAACAGAAGTGGCACAGGAAGACATTTTTTTAAATAAAAAAATTTGAAAGCATATCAGGTTCCTAGAAAAGGAAGCTTCTGAGAAAGGTGATTTCACAGTAAGAAGCCCCATGAATCATTAAAAGGATTTATAGCTGAGATAAAACAGAAATGTGAATCATTCTTTGTGCTTGTCTAGAACACTTTAACAGAGCCTAAGGAAGTAAGTGGTTCATGGGAACCACAAAGACAAACATTTCTCAACAGAAATCTTCCAAATGGTTTGACTGACATTCAGCATAAGTGAATCAGGCAAAGAGCCAATTTATTTCCAAGAAAAAGCCTTCGCAGAGACAAAGATGTGACAAACACATTGAATATTGAATCAAAATGGCAGAGGACAGGCTAATCATAATCCCCAAAGATATCCAAGATCTAATCCTGGAACCTGTGAATATTACCTTATATAGAAAAAGCACATTTGAAGATGTGATTAAATTGAGGCTCTTGAGATAGGAAGAGTGTCCTGGATTATCCAAGTGGACCCTAAATGTAATCACAAGTATACTTGCAAGAGGGAAGGAGAGGTGGATTTGACTATGGAGATGGCGATGTGAAGAAGAAAGATTTGAAGATTCTGGCCTTGACAATGAAGTAAGGGGCCATGAGCCAAGAAATGCTATTCTAGAAGGTGGAAAAAAATGTAAGGAAAGGGATTCTTCCTAGAGCCTCTGCTGCTGGTGGGGTGGATGGGGGCTCATGGTCCTGCCAACACCTTCATTTCACCCTCTTAAAACTTACGTTAGACTTATACGCCCCACCCCCAGAACTGTAAGAGAACAAAGTGTGCTGTTTTCAGTCATCATGTTTGTGATGATTGGTTACAGCAACAATAGGAATATCATATAAAGGACCAGGCCCCAGAGCCACAGCTTACTGGATATAGAAGAGGGAACAGTACTGGACATGGGCCTGTTGGTAAGCAGGATGTTGAAAGACCAATGACTTACAGAGAAGAGTCCAAACTGTCTCCACACCCCAAAGGGTACCCTTCTCTGCAGAGATACAGAATCATCTGCAACGTCCTGCCCCTGCCCAAAAAGAAACCTCTCTTCTCTACATCAAGCATCAGAGAAATGCTTGATGGATTTCCTGGATCCACAACCAGCTACTCTCCCAAACTTTTTCTGGTGACCTAGGTATCTGTCCCGTGGACTTACCCCTTGCTTTCTTCTCTATGCTTGGCTCCTTCTAATCGACATTTCACTCAGCTTGAAGGTTTCTTTCCCTGGCTTGACTTTGGAATACTCTCCGACTGGTCCCGTGTCTCATATCCCCAATGGGATATGAGAGCAATTCCCCTTCCATATTCAGCTTGGGTTCATGGAATTCCACCTCGAATTATCAGCCCAGCTCACCTTAGTTTCCTATGAAGAAGGTGTAGTGGAACAGGAAAAAAAAAAATTGCTCTGGAGCCGGAGAGAAACAAGATTTTAAAACCTGGCTCCACCTCTTGCTAATATGGATGCTTAGCTTCCTCAAAGGTTAATTTTCTAATCTATAAACTGGAGACAATATTTTCTTCACTGTGTTGCTGTAAAGATTAGAAATAATGTATAGAAATTGAGTATCCTCCTCAACACATGTTAAATACTCAATAGAAACCTGTTACTGTGATTGTAAATCGAGTGGTTACTAGTATACTTTCAGTTGATAGCGTCTCTGCAGCACAGCCCCTCCCCGAATCCACCTCCCCTCAGTGGTAGTTTCCACTTAGGCATCCGGAATACAACTCTTTTTTCTCACTAGGAGAAGCCCAAGCTCTGTATCAGTGAATTGTATTAGATGTAAAAATCCAATTTGGGTTTCTCGTCTGACCATCTGAGTTTCCAAGAGAATGGAATGTAAAGTCAGACATTCTGGATTCAAATCCTAATTCTGTTTCTACTTTCTAGTCATGGCACTTTGGACACATTATTTTTCTTCTCTGTGATAGAAAATTTTGGAAGAAGTTGAACAGACACTTCATAAGAGAATATATTCAAATAGCACAAAAAGTAAAGAAAAATATCCACCTCATCGATCATCAGTTCAAAACACAATGAACTACCACTACATACTGAGCAGAATAGCTGAAGGACTATGACTAAGCCTTCGTGGAAAAGGGGAACAATTGAGATTCCCCTGCACTGCAAATGAGTACAATACCATCCTGAGACCTGGCAAGAGTGTTCATTCTAGACCTGGTCCTACCTTACCTCATAGAGTAAGAAGCCCATGGAGCCAAACGAATGTGGCAACTCAGAACCCATACTCCTCCTTCTCTGGACTAAGTCCAAATGCAGGACTCCAGACTTTCCTGACTTATTGGACCTCTTTCCTAGACCTATTTTTTAAAGGCAGACCACATGGCTGGGATGTATAAATCTTGGTCCAAGGGGTGGCCAAAGAGGGGTGGCATGGACAGAGCCCTCATATGCATATTAGACTGGTGACAATGTAAGACGTAAAAAACAGTGGGAAAGAAGAAAAGCAAGTCTTGCACTGGGGGAGAAGGGATGGCGGTCTCCATGCTGCGCTGCCACTGAGGGTAACTAGCACAATCACCATGAACAATGGTTTGATAGGATCTACTAAAGTTGAACATGAATATACCACATAACCCAGCCATCTCACTGGATATATAACCAACAAAAGTAAATATCAAACTTTGGGAGACAGAGGCAGGTGGATCACTTGAGGTCAGGAGTTTGAGACCAGCCTGGCCAACATGGTGAAACGCCATCTCTACTAAAAATACAAAAATTAGCCAGGCATGGTGGCAGGTGCCTGTAATCCCAACTACTTGAAAGGCTGAGGCAGAAGAACCTCTGGACCCTGGGAGGCGGAGAGCCGAGATCGTGCCACTGCACTCCAGTCTGGGCAACAGAGCAAAACTCCATCTCAAAAAAATAACTAAATAAATAAATAATTTGTTTAATACATGTGTAATACACATGCACATATATTGTTAGACAGAGTAATACCACTATTTATTATAGCCAAAAACTAGAAACAACCCAAATTTTCTTCAACATTAAAGTGTACAAATAAATTGCAGTATAATTATACAATGGAATACTAACAGCAATAAAAATGAATGAACTGCTACACACAACAGTATAGATAAGACTCACAAAGATAATATTGAGCCTAAGAAGTCAGATATAAATGAAAACATCCCATATGATTACATTTATATAAAGTTAAAAAACAAGCCAAACTAATCTATGTTGACAGGAGTTAAGATAGTGATTAACTTTGGGGTGGTAAGGAGTGCCTCTAGGGTGTGACAGTGCTCTATTTCTTGATGTGGGGTACAGTTATGTAAGCATGTTCAATTCATAAAACTTCACTGAAATGCACATTTAGCATTTATGCTTGATGTCATGAGACAGAGTAGTCATGTACTCTAGTCTCAATGGGAAGGGAGCTCAGGGACTCCCACCTCTACTCAGCATGTGAACCAATTGCCCTTGGATGTCTACCCAGAATCTACAGGGGAAGGATTTACACCCTTTCTATGTGCTTCTGTTGTTATGTGTATTCTTTCATCGTGATTGTCAGCTTCCGTCGGTGTCTCCCTCAATGTACCATAGGACAGTTGAGGGCAGAGATTGCTTTTTTCATTTCTATCTTCCCCATGCTTAGCAGTATATCTGACAAGTGAATGATTCTCAATAACTCTGAATAAAATAATGAATTCCTGACCTATAACAAGCATGTAATATATGCTAATCCCATCCCTACCCATCTCTTTCTCATCTCATATTTTTTTCTTTCTGTCTTTCTCCAGTTTTTCCTTCCAGCCAGGGGAACCTCTATTAGACAGCAGACTTCTAGTCTCTTCTGATAAGAACCATTATTAACAGTCTAAAATGAAACAGTGGATGTCAAAGTGTACCCCAAGTACATACCATGATTTACTTTCTAATCAGACAAAAGTTTCCATTGAAGAAATTCACTAATTTGTTGCTTAAGCATCAAGCACGTGCAATTAATGGGACCCTTCAGGTTGGTAGGTATAGCTTCCAGACAATCATAGGTGTTATGTGAAGTGGAAGATCAACAAATTCAACAGCTGATAACAACACAATGCACTTCACCTGAGGACAAACAAATACAACTAAGGCACTTTATAAGCTGTCATGAATGACCTACAAAATGCCCCCAACAGGGGAAGGAGGATCCAGAAAGAAGAGCTCAGTATTGGATGAGCACTTGCTTATGGTGCACAAGTGCTAGTCTGCAATTCTTTGCACATGGCAAATTATACATTAAGGTGTAATTAGCTGAAAACAGCATTAAGTTCTAGAATGCTTTCCTATAGAAATACTCATATGTGCAAAATAACATATGAAAAAAAGTTCATGGAATCATTATTTGGAATATGGAAAATTAGAATCAATTGAAATGCTTATTGTTAACAGAATGTTCAAATTATAGTACTGCCATTTTATGAAGTAATATGTGGTAGCTATTAAAAGAGCATAAGCTGCCTCTATATGTATTGGCATGGAATGATAGGAAATATCCAAAGATAAAACACTGCAGAACTATATGTAATTTCCAATTATATGCAATTTTTAAATACAGAAATATGTTTGTAAAATGCATAGAAAAACATCTGGAAAAAATTATACCCAACAGTTGACAGTGATTATACCAGAAAGGAGGAGTTAGAGAATGAGAAACAGAGGCAGGAAGGGAAGAATGACATTTTGCTTTTCTTATTTATATTTCTGATTTGCTTAAATATTTTATAACAAGCTTATACTACATGATAATGCTTTAAATCTTTAAGGTATTAATTACTTTAAAAACGAGTTGGAAGACAGGCGCAGTGGCTCATGCCTGTAATCCCAGCACTTTGGGAGGCCAAGGTGGGCAGATCACAAGGTCAGGAGTTCAAGATATCCTGGCCAATATGGTGAAACCCCGTCTCTGTTAAAAATACAAAAATTAGCCGGGCATGGTGGCGGGCACCTGTAGTCCCAGCTACTAGGGAGGCTGAGGCAGGAGAATCGTTTGAACCCGGGAGGCAGAGGTTACAGTGAGCTAAGATTGTGCCACTGCACTCCAGCCTAGGCAAGAGAGCCAGACTCTGTCTTAAAAAAAATAATAAAAAAGAAAAAAAAGAAAAAGAAAAGAAATTAGTTTGAAATAAACTCCAATGCTTACCTTGGATATTTATTCCATCTTCCTATGTATCGACAATTTCTCTAACTTAAAATAGTGATAATAATTACTACTTCATGGTGTGGTAGCAAGAGATGATCTATGTAAAGCTTTCAGCCCAGTTCCTGATACTAATAAAATGTATTTGTACAGGTTGATTATTGCTGTTTGTACTAAAGTATGCCAAAAATCAGTGGTTTAAAATAAGACCATTTATTATCACTCATGTAGCTATAACTTTGCTGGAGGTTGGCTGGTATAAACTGGGTTTATCTGGGCTGCTGTCTTGAGTTTGGCTGTGCTCTACACACCCACATCCTCCTTGGATCAACGTGATAATCAGAACATGTCCGTATGGTGACAGCAGAAGCATAAATGGAGCAAACATACAAAGTCTATTAAGGAATAGGTTTAGAACGACACACTGTAATTTCTACCACATACGATTGGCCAAATATGTCACAAGACCTATCTCACAGTAAAAGGATATAGAAATACACTTCACTAAGAGTGACCAACCATCTCAGGTTGCCTGGGACTAGGGGGCTTTCAGAAAGCAGAAATTTCCATAATAAAACCAGGAAAGTTGTGGGTAAATCTGGACTGGCTGGCCACTCAACATCTTTCTCTATTTAGTGAGATGAATTTCGAAGTTACGCAGCAACGAGTATGGAAAGGGATGGGATCAAGACTCAAGGCCAATGATGCAATCCACCACACCTTTAATACTGTCATAATCTCAGTAACTAGAAAAACAGGCAAACAGTAGGTGGTCAAAATTAATTTTGGTAGATTGATTTTAAGTTGGCCGAACAACATCAGATCCTCCAAAACTCTCCATCAACAGAATATTTCCCAGAATAAACTCCTCAAATAGAAGGGTATTAAAGACGTCAATAATCTATGCTGATCACCTGTCTGATGCTATGCCCTGGATCAGACAGGTGATAAGCATAGATTATTGACAAAGCATAGACTCTTTCAAACTTAATTCTTTTTTAATTAAAAAATTTTTTTTATTATACTTTAAATTCTAAGGCACACGTGCAGATCATGGAGGTTTCTTACATAGGTATACATGCGCCATGGTGGTGGTTTGCTGCATCCATTGCCCCGTCATCTACATTAGGTATTTCTCCTAATGCTATCCCTCCCCAATCCCCTACCCTCTGCTATTCCTTCCCTAGCCTCCCACCCCCCAGGCCTCAGTGTGTGATGTTCCCCTCCCTGTGTCTATGTGTTCTCATTGTTCAACACCCACTCGTCAGTGAGAACATGTGGTGTTTGGTTTTCTGTTCTTATGTCAGTTTGCTGAGAATAATGGTTTCCAGTTTCATCCATGTCCCTGTCAAGGACATGAACTCATCCTTCTTTATGGCTACATAGTATTCCATGGTGTACATGTGCCACATTTTCTTTATCCAGTCTATCACTGATGGGCGTTTGGGTTGGTTCCAGGTCTGCTATTGTGAGCAGTGCCAAAATAAACATATGTGTGTATGTGTCTTTCTAATAGAATGATTTATAATCCTTTGGGTATATACCCAGTAATAGGATTGCTGGATCAAATGGTATTTCTATTTCTAGATCCTTGAAGAATCACCACACTGTCTTCCACAATGTTTGAATTAATTTACACTCCCACCAACAGTGTAAAAATGTTCCTATTTCTCCACATCCTCTCCAGCATCTGTTGTCTCCTGATTTTTTAATGATTGCCATTCTAACTGGTGTGAGGTAGTATCTCAATGCGGTTTTGATTTGCATTTCTCTAATGACCAGTGATGATGAGGTTTTTTTCATAT
>CAUYQU010045027.1:0-50224 GCA_963574635.1 Cheracebus regulus | reverse complement strand
GCTGGCAACCCGTGTGACTCCTCTGCCGGGAATCTCCCGGTCTGTGGGCAACAAAAATTCGTCGGAAAGTGCGGCGTCCACTCGTTCTCTGCGCTTTCACTGGGAGCTACATTCCTGAGCTGTTGCTAATCGGCCATCTTGGATCTCTCTCCGTAAGAATTATTTTCTTTGTGAGGAGGTCCTCTTTGTGAGAGGATTGACTACAGGGTCATAGATCAGCAACATATTTGTCTTCCACAATTTCATGAAAATAATTTTGTCATTAATAAGATTTGCTATTAAAGCAGAAAGGTTATATCTACAAGGGTAGATTCATTTTGAGTATGAGACCCTCATCACTTGTCTCAACAAAAATAACAATCATTTTGGGTTTAGCCTTTTTACTGGTAGACATAATAGAAGTAATATGCTATTCTATAAATAGGCATTTGGAATTACTCTCTTTTTCATCATATTCCATCAAGGATACCATAGAATTGTGCAAATCAATAGGAAAATAGAGAAGGAAGGGGTGGGGGAAATAACTAATATTTAATTAATTAATTAATTAATTTAGAGACAGAGTCTTGCTCTGTTGCCCAGGCTGGAATGCAGTGGCATGATCACAGCTCACTGCAACCTCCACCTCCTGGGTACAAGTAATTCTCCTGCCTTACCCTCCTGAGTAGCTGAGATTGCAATTCTTCAGTTACATGCGCCACCATGCCCAGCTAATTTTGTGTGTATGTGTGTGTGTGTGTGTGTGTGTTTAGTAGAGACAGGGTTTCACCATTTTGGCCAGGCTGATCTAAAACTCCTGACTTTCTGATCCGTTTGCCTCGGCCTCCCAAAGTGCTGGGATTACCGGCCTGAGCCACCGCACCCAGCCAGAACTAATATTTATTGAATGCCTTCTTTGTGTTAAAAGTACTCTCATATTTATAGTCAATTTAATCATCACAGTAATCCTAGGAGGTAGATGTTATTATTCCTGTGTTATAGAGGAGGAAGGTGAAGCTCAAGGAGGTTAAATTGCCGTAAAGTCTACATCTACATGATAATTGCAATAGCTACTATTAATGTTTTGCAGAGCTTGACCCTATGCAAAGTACTTTAGGTCCATTAGGAAATTTTGCCCTCTGTGGCAAAATTAATATGTCCATTATGTCCATAATACAGATGAGGTGAGTGAAGCATCTTGTCCAAGGGCACATAGATATTAACTGGCAGTGTCAGAATTCTGAGTCAATTCTGTCTGACTCATATCCTTGCTATTCTCACTCCCCTCTGCTGGTTCCCAAGGGAGATGGGTACAATTTCTGTTACAATTTATTTTTCCATCTTGAACTTCTCTTCCCTCTTACCAATGTCCATTCAATCATTCTGATCTTTCTCTTTGGTAAAGGACACAAAAGCAAATGTGAGCAGACAGCTCCTTTGTCATCAGATTGCATTGCATAGTCAATCTCAACAGCGGGCCTGTTCTTTCTTTGATTGTTTTCTTGTCTAATATATAATTTTCTCTTTTCATTGTCTCCAGACATTTTCACACATGCAGTCCTAAAATATCTTAAAAAGTAATATACTTTTCAGTATATTTTTAAATTGGTGCATAAAATTTTTATCATAAAGAGTTGTATATATATACAGATATATAATTTCCAACATATTATAACTCATGACATTTAAAAATAAGTGGTCACATTATTAGTTGATATCTACATAGTGAGATCTAAATAGTATAGCAATTTGATGCCTTATCCTACTTTCTAATTTACTGTTTATTGTATATATTTATGGTATATAGCATGACGTTTGAACATACATATATCCAGTGAAATGATTACTACAGTCAAACAAAATAGTATATCTATCACCTTCCATAGTTTTCTTTTGTGTGTGTGTGTGTTGTGTGTGTGATAAGAGCACCTAAAATCTACTCTTAACAATTTCTCAATGTATAACATTAAGGATAGCCCTCAGGCTGTCCATTATATACTTTTAAAATTTACATCATATAGGTAAAACTGTCCTTTACCTATAGGACATTTTCTTTTGTTTATTTACTCCTTGAAATTATATTTCCATTCCACTTCCTACTATTTTTCTACTTTAAAGAATTTCGTAAGTACATACTTCTCTGCAACAAAAATATGTAAAAAATGGAAATAGTTTTAAATTTTCTGTGACCATTCAACTCTGTTAGAAAATTCTACACAATTTTGGCCAGGCGCAGTGGCTCATGCCTGTAATCCCAGCACTTTGGGAGGGAGAGGCAGGCAGATCACGAGGTCAAGAGAGAGACCATCCTGGCCAACATGGTGAAACCCTGTCTCTACTAAAAATACAAAGATTAGCTGGGTGTGGTGGTGCATACCTGTAATCCCAGCTACTCCAGAGGCTGAGGCAGGAGAACCATTTTATCCCAGGAGGCAGAGGTTGCAGTGAGCCAAGATCCTGCTACTGCACTCCTGCTTGGCAACACAGAGAGATTCCATCTAAAAAAAAAAAAAAAATTCTACACAATTTCTTAAAACAACAAAATATATTATAAATACTGATAAGTAATTACTAAATATAAAAAATTGCAGTTCTTACTGAGATGGGTAGTATGTTTTCGCCCATATCCATGGTAAATATAACAGGAATAGCCTCAGTGCTATGATTTGATTGCTATAGGTGCTGAGAAGCTTTCCAGCTAAATAAGTAAGAGGGAATGAGAGTTTTGTTATGGCAATGGGGCTCAATTCTTTGAATTCTTCTTCAGTTACATACCAAAAATTACGTGGTAACCTATCATCAAGATGGTTTTTAGTGATCTCTCCTCTGAGGACTTGATTAGATGTCTTTCACTTTGGTGAAAAGCAGAGAATTGGAATCTATCTTGCAAAAGGATTAATTATCCCATCATTGCAATCATTTTCTCTCCTTTCTTGAGTGTTCTAGAGGTTTGTGTACCCAAGGCAATGCATTTGTAGGCTTGGGATGGGTGTGAGGTGTGCCTTTCTATATTATCAAGTGATAACAGCAAGATGATTGTGCAAGGAAGACAGGAAAGAACAGCCCAATGACTTGACCACAGGACAAGCTTATCAGAAAACCTATTCCTTTGAAACTATCCATGCCCACTTACCCCTTAGGAAGACTCCACATACCTTCCTGCCTTTGCTTGAAGACTGCTGATCTGTAGCATTTGTTTTTCCAAGCCTTCACTCATTGGGTGCTTTAGCACCTTGGCACTGTGGATACATGTTGAGGCCGATCTCCTATATTGTCCTGTGGGATGGCTTTTTTTCTCCTCCATCTTTAGAACATATTTTCTTAAACTTTAAACTCTTTCAAAAGCTTCTGTAGTTAACCTTGTGTGGTGATGTGTGCCTGTAGTAGTCCCAGCTACTATGGAAGCTGAGGCAGGAATAATCATTGGAGCCCAGGAGGTTGAGGCTGCAGTGAGCCGTGATCATGCACTCCAGCCGGGTTAACAGAGTGAGACCCTGCCTGAAGAAATCAAGTAAAATAAAATAATATAACATAACATAAAATAAGAAATAAAGCTTCTTCAGGGCACTGTAAATAAGACAGCAACATTTGTGCACAGATATTTTATAATTCTGGCCAATTCAACTTTTAAAAAGAAATAAAAAGGGAAAGAAATAAGGAGAGAAAGGAAGAAGAAGAAAGAGAAAGAAAAACCATGAGTAAAGAAAGATCACAACTATTCTTGAAGATAGGTTTTAAATTACAAAAGGCTGATTCTGATTGGAGGGGCTGTACATGGTATACTAGGCATGTGGGGATTCAGATCTCTCTTTCCAAATGTACACAGACATTGACTGGCTACCTCTGTTCAGCATCTGTCCCTTGCTTCCCTCAGCAAGAGTACCCCCAACTCATTCCCAATTATCTGGCTTTTGTAATTGAGCCCATGTCCACTCTGTGAACAAAACCTGATTGCTGACTTAGGCCAATCAGTATATCCCATACTCCTGGCTATAGGAATTGATTGGTTCAATTAAGCAAATAATCCAGTCCAAGGGATTATGCTTATGCTTCTATGGAGAAAGAAAGCATACAAACATTAAATATATCTGCTATTCGCAGAGATGCTTTCTTTGCTGCTGGACACCAGTGGGGAGATGTAGCACCAGGAGCCTCTGGTAGCCATCTTGCAACCATAAAGGCAAAAGTGTCTTTAAAAACTTTTTTGTTTTAAATTTTTGTGGGTACATAGTAGGTGTATATATTTATAGGGTACTTCAGATGTTTTGATACAGGCATGCAATGTGAAACAAGCATGTCATGGAGAATGGAGTATGCAGCCCCTCAAGCATTTATCCTTTTAGTTACAAATATTCCAATTACATTATTTAAGTGATCCAATGCTATTTGTTTTTATTACAATTTTTTTTTCCATCTTGAGCTTCTCAGAGTTCTTGGCAGGACCAAGAAAGAGAAAGAAACTGCATGGCAGTCATGGTCATTTGACTAAATCAACCTCTATCTGATCCAGATAAGTCCCCAAATATTCTGTTATGTGAACCAATGAAATTTCCTTATTGTTTTTCAGTTTTAATGGGATTTCAGTGACTTGCAGAAACAATGATAAATTATGTAAAAAGTGATAATATAGTCATTCACTGTAATCACAATATTTCCAATGTCTCTGCATTTATTTTTTATTCTTTTTTTTTCCTACACATAATGGGACTCACAGGCACATGTTTTGAAGAAAGAATACCATTGCTTAAAAACAATAAAAAGCCAATGGCCGGGTGCAGAGGCTCACGCCTATAATCCTAGCACTTTGGGAGGCTGAGTCGGGTAGATCACCTGAAGTCAGGAGTTCGAGACCAGACTGGCTAACATGGCAAAATCCCATCGCTACGAAAAATACAAAAACTTAGCAGGACATGGTGGCGCATGCTTTTAATCCCAGCTACTAGAGGGGCCTGAGGCAGGAGGATCGCTTGAACCTGGGAGGTGAAGGTTGTAGTGAGCCAAGATTGTGCCACTGCACTCCAGCCTGGGCAAAGAGTGAGACTCCATCTCAAAAAACAAACAAAACAAAAAAATAAAAAGCCACAGACCTAAAAGAAAAGAAAAGCCATAGACCTAAATCTTGATTCATGTCAGGAAAGTTATTGGTGTCTATGGGGGTCAATATATAGCAACCCCTCTCTTCTCTACCTTATCTCCAAAGCCACTGAGATCTAGATCACGATGTGAGTGTTCTTCTGATGGAGCTGCTGCAGTCATGGTGGGCTTCCTAATACTTCAGACCTAACTGGACTTTCTCACCCAACCACAGGCAGCACTGAGCCAGCACAGGCCTGTTCTTGGGAAACTAATGATAAGGATACATAAACAAATGAAGACTCCAAAGACAGGCTGACTTTTAAGAGATGAGAGAAAGGAGGGGCATGGCTACAGTACCAGTGTCTTATCTCAGCCAGTATGTCAATCCTCTTATCCACAATGAGATAAGAATAGGCAGGGTCTGAGAGTCAAGAAAGCAAGTATACAAAAATATGTAATGAGAATTGTGACAAATACTAGAAAGGAAATAAAAAAGGCCTTGTGAGAAAATAACTGGGCAGAGTTGCTTTAAAAGGGGTAGTCTGACAAGGCTCTATGAGAGGACACTTAAACTGAAACCTGAAGGATGAAAAGGAAACTGTCATTCAAATGGGGGAGGAGATTAGAGATAGGAGAGCATTCCAAGTTGAAAGATCCAGCAAATACAAAGTTTCCAGGGTGAGGATGAGTATGGGTTGGAGGTGCACAAGGTGAAGACTTTAGGCAAGGCTGAACCATGCCTTAAGTGGGGATCAGGTGTTTGGATTTTGTTCCAAGTGCAATGGGGAGTTATTGAACCATCAAACAGGAGAGTGACATGAACTGATTTATGGTTTTAAAAGATCCCTTTGGCTGTTCTGAAAATGAGCTGGGCAGATTTCAGAGCAGAGACAGGGAGGTCAGTTGGGAGAATATTGTAGTAGTCCAGATAAGAGATAATGGCCTAGAGTAATGGCAGTGGACATACGCAGAATGTAATGGGTTTGAGACATATTTTGGAGCTAGGCTAAACAGTTTGCTGATTAAATGCAGTTGACTAAGGGGAACCTAGATTTTTTGCTGAAAGCAGAAACTTACATTATTTCCTCCCTCCCTTCCTTTCTTCATTTCTTCTTTCTGTTAAATAAAATGTGTAGGAGGCCATTGGTTTGGATTAAACTACATTAAACCCAACAGACCAAACAAAATGGAGTTACTAATGCTGAAGTTCCAAGCCACCAAGCTTAAATTAAGCTGTTTATCTAAACTTCAGAGAAATCAGGGGAAAGAGAGATAATAGCCAAATCCCCAAACAAGCCAGTTTTAGCCAGCATGATAAGTAAGTTACTTCTGCTTTAACCTTTAGAAAGAAAGTAACTTTGAAATGACCAATCCACTTTTTGTTCTCAGTTTCTGTTTCTTCAGCCTATAAAGTCAATCTCTTCTGCTCAGCTCCTCAGAATACTAATTCTGTTTTGTAGAGATTGCCTGGTTCTAGAATCACAAATAAAAGCTAATTAGTTCTTTAAACTAAACTTATTATTTTGTCTTTGACCCTTCCTTCTATCCTCTTTTTCTTCTTTCTCTTTCTCTTTTCTTCTTCTTTGCCTTATTCTTATTCTTTTTTTTTTTTTTGTATGAGAAGAACACATCAGTATTTCATGTATAGACATGTTAAGTTTGAGATATATGGTTGAAATTCAATTATAAGGATATGAGATTTTGGAGTTTAAAGGAGATGTATAGTTTGGAGATATATATTTGGCAATTATTGGCAATTAGACGGCATTTAAATCCATAGGAATAATTGAGAGCATCTAGAGATAGGGCAAATGAAGAGAAGAGGTGCAAGGAATCACAAGATCCCCATCATTTAGAAGTCTAATAGAAGCAAAGGAGCTAGAAAGGAAATTGAAAATGCATACCCAGTTGGGTAGGTAGAAAACCAGAATATAGCCTCATGGAAGTCAAGAGAAGAATACTTAAAGGAGGGGGTGGCCAATTGTGTCACATGCACAACAAGAACACTGTAAAATGGAGACAGAAAGCTCTCTTGTGTGGAAGTCTTAGGTTGCCTTTAACAAGAGCAATTTCAGTAGGGGAAAGAAAGATAATCATAAAGAGTTGAAGAATGAATGGGATGGGGAAAGTTCAGTCTCATCAACAAATAATTTTAGGACATTTGAATATCTATTGCAAAAGAATAAAATTAGACCCTTATCCCATACCATATGCAAAAATCAACTCAACATGGATTGAAGATTAAACATAAGACCTGAAAATATAAAGCTATTAGAAGAAAACAAAGAGAGTTAGCTCTGTGACACTGGTTTGGGCAATTACTTTTTGGATATGACCCCCAAAGTACAAGCAACAAAGTGAAAATACACAAATGGGATTATATCAAACTCAAAGCTTCTACATAGCAAAGGAAAGAATCAACAGCATGAAAAGACAACCCTATGGAATAGGAGAAAATATTTTTAAACCATATATCAGCTAAGGGGTTAATATCCAAAATATATAAGGAACTCAAAAACTTAATAGGAAGAAAACAAATAACTCAATTTAAAAAATGGGCAAAGGACTGGAATAGACATTTCTCAAAAGACAACATACAAATGATCAACAGGTATATGGAAAAAAAAAATGCTCAACATCACTAATCACTAAAGAAATGCAAATGAAAACCACAATAACACATGACCTCACAACTATTAGAATAGCTATTATAAAAATGACAAAAGATAACAAGTGTTGGTGAGGATGTGGAGAAAAGGGAACACTAGCACACTATTTGTGGGAATGTAGATTAGCACAACCATTATGCTAATAATGGAAAACAGTATGGAGGTTCCTCAAAAAATAAGTAAAACTGCCATATGACCCACAATTCTAATTTGGGTACTTATCCAAAGGAAATGCAATCGGTATGTGGAAGAGATAGCTGCACTCCCATGTTTACGGCAGCAGTATTCACTATAGCCAAGATATGGAATCAATCTGTGTTCATCAACGAATGAATGAATGGATAAAATACATGTAGCACATATACACAATGAAAAACTATTCAGCCTTAATAAAGAAGGAAATCCTGTCATTTCCGACAACATGGATGAACCTGGAGAATATCATGTTAAGTACAATAAGGCAGGCACAGAAAGAAATGCCATATGACCTCACTCATATGTAGAATCTAAAAATTTGAACTCATGGAAGCAGAGAACACAATGGTGGTTACCAAGGGTTGGGGAGGTGTTGATCAAAGGACACAAAACATGTGTTAGATAAGAGGAATAAGTTAAAGAGATATGTTGCATAATATGGTGACTACAGTTAATAACAATGTATTGCATACTCAAACATTGCTAAGAGTAGATTTTAAGTGCTCTCACCACAAAAAAAGTGAGATAATGCAAATGTTAATTTACTTTAGCCATTCCACAATATATATATATATTTCAAAACATCATGTTATACACTAAAATTTAAAAAAAATAATTAAAGCACCCAAAAAGCCTATAAAATAAAAATAAATGATAATTTAAATGAAGAAAAATAATGAATGGGAGGTAAAGAAATGGAATCAGAGCTCTAGAAAACTCTTGTTGAAAGATTTTGCTGTGTACGAGGAGTAGAAAAGCTGTAAATAGAAGGAGCCAAAGAGGTGTTTGTGTATTTCTTTGTTTTTTGTTTAAAGATGGGAGATTCTCTGGCTGTCTGTTTGCTGGAGGAGCTGACCTAGTAAGGTAGGCTGTAGTGACATGCAGGAGAGAAAAGGGTAAAGCAAAGCAGTGAGGTCTTTGAGAGGAAGGGAGGAGACAGTCCAAAGCACAGAGGGAGAGACTGAACATTGAGAGCGAAGGCATGTCCTTCGCTTTACTGGAGAGATAAAGAAGGTAGAAGCAGAGATGAGGCTGGGCTTGGTGGCACCCCCATCTCTACAAAAAAAAAAATTAAAATTAGCAGGGCATAGCTGAGTAGCTGCGACTATGGGTGTGTTCCTGGTTTACAGGTGGCACATGCCTGTAGTCCCAGCTATTCAAGAGACTGAGGCAGGAGGATCACTTGAGCCCAGGGATTCGAGACTGCAGTGAGCCATGATTGCATCACTGTATTGCAGCCTGGGCCACAGAGCAAGCCTCTGTCTCAAAAAAAAATAAAAGGAAGGCCAGGCATGGTGGCTCGTTCCTGTAATCCCAGCACTTTGGGAGGCCAAGGTGGGTGGATCACTTGAGGTCAGGAGTTTGAGACCATCCTGGCCAACATGGTGAAACCTCATCTCTACTAAAATACAAAAATTAGCCCAGCGTGGTGGCATGCACCTGTAATCCTAGCTACTCAGGAGGCTAAGGCAAGAGAATTGTTTGAACCTGGGAGGCAGAGGTTGCAGTGAGCAAAGATCATGCTACGGCACTGCAGCCTGGGAGACAGAGCAAGACTCCATCTCCAAAAAATAAATAATAAAATAAAATAAAATAAAGCAGACATGAGCAGGCAAAGAAGATGAGTGAGGTTCCATCTGATTTTGTATTTTCTTATTGCTATCCAAGACCTAGGATAGAGTAATATAGCTATATCACCCTCAATAATTCCAATGTCTTATAATTATATTTTAAATGCTGCCATGTGTAAATAAAAGTATGACTTACTGGGTAACGTGAGACTTTCCAGAGATATAAATTTACAAAGAATAACAAATTTCTTGGTTAGAGCAAGTGTGTGATTTTTTCGATCTACAAGTACAGTCTAATTGACCACATTTAGAATATGAGAACCAAGAGTATTCTATGATTATGATAATAGGTATAATTACCGACAGTTGAAATTTGCTTGATTAAGTAGACCAGATAATTAAAATATCATGTTAAGTAGGCTTAGGTTCAAACCTATACAGAACTGAGAACTTTGCAAAGAGAAAAATTTCCATGGCTGGAGAACTGCATTCTTAACCTGAGCCAGGTATTTCAAAAATATGCTGTTTTGGTCATGAGGGAGTACAGGGAGGGAGGAGAGTGGGTGGGGACAGAAACGTTACAGATGACTGTGCAAACTCATCACCACTGTAGGAAAAACAACACAAAACCACGACTCGGTCAGTAACATTATCTTAGGATCTTAGGCCTATAGAGAACTGGCATACTTTTTGGCTGACTGTCATCCTCAATAATTTAGCTTGTAGTTACACAATGTGTTTCCTTAAGAAAACTCAAAGAGCCCTATTCTAGTGATTTCATTGTCTTTATAACATTCTGAAGCCAAAAGCAGAAAGGAAGTCGTTGAGACCAATGTTATCCAATAGAAATATGACTCAAGCCACATATGTAATTTAACATTCTCTAGAAGCTACTTTTCATTGTTGTTGACACAGAGTCTCCTTCTGCTGCCCAGGCTGAAGTGCAGTGGTGTAATCACAGTTCACTGCAGCTTCAACCTCCTGGGCTCAAGCAATCCACTCACTTCTGCCTCCCAAAGTGGTAGGACTACAGGTGTGTGCCACCACGCCTGGCTAATTTTTGTATTTTTTGTAGAGACAGGGTCCCACCATGTTGCCCAGGCTGATCTCAAACTCTGGTCAACTGATCCTCCCAGCTTGGCCTCCCAAAATGTTGGGGTTACAGGCATGAGCCACTGTATGCTGCCTTAAAAGCTACATTTTTAAGAAGTAAAAGGTGAAATTAAGTTGAATGTTATATTTTATTTAACCCACCATATCTAAACTATTATCATCTCACCATGTAATGAATATAAACAATTGTTCATGAAATTTATTACCTTCTTTTGTTTGTACTAAGTCTTTGGGTTTATTTATTTTTCAACTTTTATTTTTAGATTCAGGGGATACAGTATTAAGTACATTGAAACCTAGTGTGCTTTTGACAATTCCAGCAAACTTCAATTCAGACTGGCCACATTTCACATGCTCAGTAACTACATGACAGCACAACTTTAGAGAATAAAAGAAATGGCAACCCTCACAGAACCTGAAGTCTGGGCTCTATTGCAAGCTAACATACTGTGAGTCACAGTTTGTCACTGCCCTGCTTAAAATCCTCCATGGGTTTCCTGTCACACCTATAACAGCTGACATCTTACCTGTAAGGCTGCACATGGAATGGCCCTTGGCTTCCTTACTGATTTCGTAGCCTGCTAATTTCCCCCTCATTCTGTCCCCATCTTCGGCCTTCTCTGCTGAGTCCAGTTCATTCCTACGTGAGGTTGATGGTGCTTTCTCTCCTTCAGCCTCAAATATATCTTCTCGTGGCTCAAACCGTGAATTAATTCATGTTTGTGCTGAAAAGTCATTTTATAAAGGACGGCCTATGATCAGAAATAGCGCCTTTGCTAGCCACTCTCCAGCTACTTACCCTGCTTTCTTAATGTTTATTTTATTTTATTTATTTATTTTTGAGACAAATTCTTGCTTTGTCTCCCAGGCTGGAGTACAGTGGGGTGATCTCAGCTCACCGCAGCCTCTGCCTCCCAGGTTCACACAATTCTCCTGCCTCAACCTCCTGAGTAGCTGGGACTACAGGTGCATACCACCATACCTGGCAACTTTTTGTATTTTTAATAGAGACAGGGTTTCATCATGTTGGCCAGGCTGATCTTGAACTCCTGACTTCAAGTGATCCACCCGCCTTGGCCTCCCAAAGTGCTAGGATTACAGGCATGAGTCTCCACATCCAGCTTTAATGTTTATTGCACTAAGTATGGAAAGTATATATGCATGTACACTAATATATATATATATTTATTTTTGAGACAGGATCTTAAATCTGTCTCCCAGGCTGGAGTGCAGTGGTGGGATCACAGCTCATTACAGCCTCGACCTCCCATGCTTAAAAGATCCTCCTGTCCCTGATCCTAGTAAATGGGACTACAGGCATGTGCCACCATGACTGGCTAATTTTTAATTTTTTGTAGAGACAGGGTCTTGCTATATTGCCCAGGCAGGTGTTGAATTCTTGAGCTCCAGTCATCTTCCTGCCTTGGCGGCCCAAAGTGCTGTGATTACAGACATCAGCCATGACACCCAGCCTGCATTTTTTAAAATTTGTTTACTATCATCTCCTCCAGTGAAAAGTTTTATGAGGTCAGGGGCTTTGGTTTGTATACTGTTATATTACCAGCACCTGGGACAGACTAGCCTTGTTGAATGGATAAGTCATTTGTGGCAGATCATTTGGAGGGTACAGTGCAACATTTAGGAGCTTGCACTTGTAAGTGAGACTCCTTGAGTTTATACTGCAGCCTGTCTCCTGACTAGCTCTGTTCCTTTGAGTAACTGCTTAACCTCTTATAACCTCAGGTTCTTCATCTGAAAAATTGGCATGTTAATAATATCTACTTCATAGAGATGATGTTATTTTGAGGATTAAATGAGATAAAGTAGGTCAAATACTTAATACAGCATCTAGCTCTTAATGAACTTTTCAGAAAAATTGCTATTATTATCTATTAAACAGATGAAAATGAGTGCTTCTGCTTAGACATACTTCACCTACTCCAGTGCTCCATAGCCTTGGCTCTGGTCAAGGTTCCTAACAGACATTCCTCTATGTGATCCACTCCTATCTGAGTTACCCTTTTGGCACCATTGGATAGGATGAACGTTCTCCTCCCTGATTCTCACAGCGAACAGACTTTCCTACTACTTTTCTGCCTGCCCCTGCTCATCCCTCTTTGCAGGCTCCTCATCCTCTTCCCTTTTTATATTTGTTCAGGCTCTGCCTTTGACATTGATTATTCTTTTCTTTTTCTTCAGTTTTTCAATTCTGTTAACATACACATAACACAAAATTTACTATGTTCAAGTATACAATTCAGTGGTATTAAAAATTCATGATGTTGGGCAATCATCATCACCATTCACCTTAATAACTCTTCTTATTTTATAAAACTGAAACTCTATGCTCATTAAACAATAACTCCCCATTTCCTCCTTCCTTCAAACCCCTGACAAGCACCATCCTACTGTCTCTTTGATTTTGACTACTCTTAAGTACCTCATGTAAGTGGAATCATACAATATTTGTCATTTTGTAATTGGCTTATTTTTCACTTAGCATAATGTCAAGGTTTATCCATGTTGTAACATATGTCAGAATTCCTTTCTTTTTAAGGTTGAGTAATATCCCATTGTGTGTCTATACCACACTTTGCTTACCCATTTATCTGTCAACAGACACTTGAATTGCTTTCACATTTTAGCTATTGTGAATAATGCTGTTATAAACATGGGTGTGTAAATATGTCTTTTGAGACCCTAATTTCAATTCTTTTGGGCATATACTTCTACCAATCTCATCCACCCACAGGCCTTCAATTGCCATTTCTTTTCTTTTCTTTCTTTCTTTTTTTTTTTTTGAGATGGATCTCACTCTGTCACCCAGGCTGGAGTGCAATGGTGTGATCTCGGCTCACTGCAACCTCTGCCCCAGGGTTCAAGGGATTCTCCTGCCTCAGCCTCCTGAGTAGCTGGGATTACAGGTATGTGCTAAGTTTTATATTTTTGGTAGAGATGGGGTTTCACCATGTTAGCCTAGCTGGTCTCGAACTCCTGACCTCAGGTGATCCACCAGCCTTGGCATCCCAAATTGCTGGAATTACAGGCGTGAGCCACTGCGCTTGGCCTTCAATTGCCACTTCTTTGCTGATAATTCCAACTCTACATTTCTAGTGCAGCTTTCTCTCCTGCATTCCAGGTCCCTATCTGTGATGCCCTTACAGCCATTCTGCTTGGCTATCCAAAATTTAAATTATTCTATTTCCGCCAAACCAGCTCCCATTCAGTATTTCCTGTCTAAATGAATGGCATTTCCATGTGTGCATCATCCAAACCAGAAAATGTATTATCAATCTTGAGTTCTCCCTCTCCAATCCCACAATCGAATCAATCTCAAAGTAGTCACACATCTACTTCTACATACGCCTGTAGTCATACCTGAATTTAGGTCAATATCACTTCCTGTCTACCTTCCAGTCTGCTGGTAGCTAATAGCTTCCTAAAGACTCTTCTGTATCCATTCTTTCCTCCCTCAAATTCTTTTCCATAAAGTAACTAGAATAATTTAATAAAATGCAAATCTGATCTGACCAACAGATGCTCAGAACCTCATTGCTTAGAGTTCCAAGGTGATGGGTAGCTCCCCCTTGCCTTTAGGATGAAGTCAGTGTTGTTAGTCATTAAATATTTAGTTATACTTATTTTATGTTTTGTACATACACCTGTTACAAACAAAACAGCAGCCTTACAACATACCTTCTCTGTATCACTGTCCACCATTTCTTATGGTTCAGTTCCCTAGGAGTAACCACTTCCAGCTATTCTACCAGATTCCTTTGAAATTATCTCCATATCTCTAAATAACATATTTATATTGCCATTAAAGTTTTTTCTCAGTAACTTCTAACTTTAGAAATGAAGATTTAATTTCACCAAACCCTATAGGTACTCATATACATGTACACCTTCCATTCCTCATCTTACCAACCTGGTCATGATTTAATGCATTCACTATTTGCTGTGATATGACTTTTTATACATTTTATTCATATCTGAGCCATATAGTGTACTATGCTATGAGTACTGTTCCTTTCTTTTACTGCTTTTTTTTTTCTTCTGGAGTTAATAATTCTCTTTTTCCTCCCCTGTAACTTTATTTTTGTGATGAAGATGCTGACTCCATTTTTGTTGACTGTCGATAGCTTTCTTTTCTTTCTTATTTCTTCTTCTTCTTCTTCTTCTTCTTCTTCTTCTTCTTCTTCTTCTTCTTCTTCTTATTATTATTATTATTATTATTTTGAGACAAAGTCTCACCCTTTTGCCTAGGCTGAAGTGAAGTGGTGTGAAGACAGCTCACTGCAGCCTCAACCTCCTGGACTCAAGCCATCCTCCTGCCTCAGCCTCAGGAGTAGCTTGGACCACAGGTGCCTGCCACCACCCCAGGCTAATTTTTTTTTTTTTTTTTTTTTTTTTTTGTAGAGAAGAGCACTTGGCCATGTTGCCCAGGCTGATTTTGAACTCCTGGGTTCAAGCAATCCTCCTGCCTTGGCCTTCCAGAATATTGGGATTATTAGGCATGAGTCACTATGCCTGGCCTGTTGACAGCTTTCAATTACTACCCTTTTTCCCTGTCTCCTCTACATCTGGGAACCAAGATTAAAAAACAAACAAAGCAAACAAACCTGTGTAGGCCCTTGCCTCTGAAAGCCAATGTGAATTTAAAATGACACTCTGGCCCTTTCTAGGAGAATTTTCTTCCATGCTAAATCTACCCTTTAACTACAATAAAATCCCCAAACCACTCCCAGCCCTTTGCTCATCTTCTTTCCCTGTTGGGAACCCCCAAATTACTGTACTAAATCTAGTTTACTCATATTCACTGGTGAGTGCATTATGTCATCTGTCTGGATACTTAAATAAATTTCTGAGTGGGCAATCATGCCCATCTCTGTACAGACTGATCAAAACAGCTTTCCATGTTCATAGCATTAATATGTCCCCCAGATTGTCCCCATTTCCAGTTTTGTAAATCTTTCCTCAACATGCTTTATATTTTAAAAAATTATTTAAATAAAATTCAATCTTAAAGTTTTCTTTTTTTATCAACCTGTCTTCACATTGATCAATGTGGTGTAAAATTTAGTCATTCTATCAATGTCATTTTCATGATGAACTTTCTCCTAGAGTGTTCTGCCCTGCTGCAGTCCACCAGATTGATTGACTGGTATCCATTTGCACTGTTGTCTTAGGTTGTCCCTCCATCATTATCCTGCCCTTCTCATGTGTTGGAACCCTGTTACATGAATTTCATTTCCTCTTTTCTTGTTCTGGTTGAACAAATCTTCTGATGGCTTACTGAGAAGTGAACCTGGGAGGTGAAATTTTTTACCTTTTATGTCTTAAAGCATCTATTCTCTGCTTTCCCATTTAATTAGTAATTTGGCTGGAAATAGAATTCTAGATTAGAAATCACTCTCTTCTACTATTTTCTAGCATCCAGTGTTTCTTTGAGAGGTCTAAACCATTCTGATACTGGATTCTTTTTAGAATCTTGATTTTCCTTTTTCAAGCTTTTCAAATATTCTTTTGGTTCATAAGGTTACAAAATTTCACAATGAAGTTTCTCAGTGTAGATTCATTTTCATATGTCATCTTAGGAACTCAATAGGCCCTTTTGATTTAGAAAGTCATTTTCCTTTATTAAAGGAAATTTTCTTAAATTATTTCTTTGATAATTTCCTCTCTTCTATTTTCTTTGTTCTTTCTTTCTGTAAACTCCCATTATTCAGATATTGAACTTCCTGAACTAGTCTGTCCCTTTCTCCTCTTTTTTTCCTCCACTTTCCCTCTCTTTACTTTTTGTTTTACTTGCTGGGGAATTTCCTCACCTTTAAATTTTAAACCTTTACCAGAAGTTTTCTTTTACCTCTTTTTTTATTTTTTGAGAGATGGAGCCTCACTATGTTACAGAGGCTGGAGTGCAGTGGTGTGATCACGGCTCACTGAAGCCTCAAACTCCAGGGCTCAAGCTATTCTACCCCCTCAGCCTTCTAAGTAGCTTGGACTACTGGTGCACACCACCATGCTTGGACAATTTTTAAACAATTATTATTTGTGGAGACAAGGTCTTGCTATGTTGCCCAAGCTGGTCTTGAACTCCTTGACTCAGTGATTCTCCTGCTTCGGCCTCCTGAAATGCTGGGATTCCAGGTGTTTGCCACTGTGCCCAGCCTAAAGTTTCCTTTTAAACTATGTATTTTTAATGTCCAGGAATTTATTTTTGGGCTCTGACTGCTACTTTTTAAAAAATTTGTAGTACTCAGTTCTTGTTTACTGGCTATGTCATAATATTTCACTACCTTGTTTTGAAGATATTAATATTTTTTTCTTCTTCTTCATAGTCTTTATTTCTTCCTAGCTGTTTTTCTATTAGTTTGTTTTGGCCTCTACTTTTCTTATTAGAATATTCCACCAACTATATGGAGATCCTTGGCTGCATGCCCACATCTGGGAAAAAGGTACTGAAAAGTTTTTGGAAAGCTTGATTTATATGGTTCAGCCTATCAACTGTGGTTTCCACTGCAGAATAATCTGTTGGCCAGAGCTATGTGAAGGAAGTGAGGAAAGATGGCTAGGGCCCTTGACATTCAGTTACAAACTTTCAGTAGGTTGCTTCTCAGCCTTGTCAATGGCTGGCTTAGGAATCAGCTTCCTTGGGACTGACAACTATAATTTTTCCAGTTTCCAAGATAGTGTTGCCACTTTTTCCTCTTCCATTACCTGTGTGCTTGTGGACTTATGCTTTAAACAAACTCATTCATCATAGTTTTGGTGAGCTTTTAGGAGGAACAGAAACTACCACTAACGTCTGCCATTTCTAGTAGGAATTACAGCATACATACCTTTTACTGTATAAGTATTAAAGTATCTCCCTTTAGGCCCTTGCCGAATTTGCCAACCTCATCTGATGTCTGTTGTATACTCTAGCTGCCTTTCAGTTTCTTGAATGCGCCATGTTCTGCCTTTGCCATCTGGCCTCCACAAATGCTGATCCCTTTGTAAGGAACTTCCATTTGCTACATGACTACCTCTATAGATCCTTCAGAACTCAGTTTAGGTGTGATTGCTCAGAGTGGATGTGTCTTACCCTCCAATTATGGCAAAATGTCCCTGCTGTGGCACTCAGTCTTTTCTCTGTTTTAAAATGGGTCATGTTTTATTGTAAACGGTGGTTTTAACATCATTTTCCCTCACTAGTCTGTGAGCTTTGTGCAGGCAGGGACTATGACCATGCTCCATTGCATCCACTGCGTTATAACCAGATCTTAGAACAGTACCTGGGACTTAGTAGGTGCTCAATATGTGTTTGATGAATAAACAAATGAAGACAAGTGAAATTACTTTCTTACAATGAGGAAACACAGTACTGAAAATGGATTCTCCCAGTTCTTTCTGTTTAACTACACCATCTGCCCCTTTTTTCTTGGTTTGTAATTAAAATAAATCAAATATATTTGGTTAGGCGCACCAAAATTGGGGAAAGGAGATAACAACCCCTTACATTTGTAGGTGGTAGGGCCAGGATAATTGTCCATCTCTAATTTACAGTCAAGGAAGCAGAGAATTGGTAATACTACACAGACTGTGAGAGAGGATTCTAGAACTAAGAATTAATATCTTCTGCTTCTAGCCCTGCTTTGTTTCTACTGTTTGAAACACACCTAGGATGTTTATCTTTCCAATGCTGTTGTCCTTCATGTTCTGTAGGTGCCTTAATGTTATCATCTATATTTGACTTCCATCAAATAACTACCATTATGTTGCTATTCCAGGGAGTGAATCAGTGATTCTCACTTGATAGGGGCAGTACAATAATCATCGTGGAGTCTTTTTCAGTCTACACATGGCTCTTCCTCTTCCTGCCCTTTAGTCCCTGCCTAGAATGTCCTAGAGCAATCCATTAAAGGTGCACCCTAATAACTTTGGTATGACTATCTTCATAGGTGAGGAATGTTGGTTTAAATATTAATTATGACTAAGCTGTATTATATTAATCTGTTACTGACACTAGTACTTTTGTTAATTTTCTCAGATGTGGAAGTGGTGGTATAATGTGAATCAAATACCAACTTTAGAACTTCTTAAAATTGTTTTTAATTTTTAATTTTTATTTTTTACTCGCAACATGGCTGCTTCCTTATAGACAGCTTTAGAACTTGATTAACCTGCTGACCTGCCACTCACCAGCTGGGTTGGTTTGTTCCATTTTATTTTGAAAATTAGAAAACCTACAGAGAGTTAAGAAACAATGCAATGGAAACTGTATATTCCTCACTTACATTCACCAGTTTTTATCATTTTTGTCACTACCCTCTCCTGTGTGTGTATACATGCATAGATACATATGGATATAGATCTGTATGTGTGTGTATATTGCTATTGAATCATTTGAACATAATTTTTGTTGTCAAAACATTTAAAAATAATTTGTATATGACATTTTATCCATAAATACCTGTCACACCTAAGAAAATTAACTTTAATTCAACATCTAACACACTGTCAATAATTTCCCATCTTCTCAAATGTATTTTACAACTATGTGTTATAAAATAGTGTGTGATTTTGTTATTTTTTAATCCAGGAGTCAGTCAACATTTGTGCATTACTTGTGGTTGCTATGTCTCTTAATATAGAACAACCCCCTTCCCTCATTTTGCTTTGTTTTTCATGAACAAACATGAATATTGATACCCTTTCAAAAGCCCCAATCAGTAATCTTATAGAAGTTCCCACATTCTGGGTCTGTGTGATTGTTAAATGTTTTTAGCAAGAATATAACATAGGTGGTGTCGGTACCTCTTGTTGCCTTACATTAGGAAGCACATGGATTTGGGATGTCCCCTATTGGTGAACCTATGTTTGATCACTTGGGCAAGGGCATAACAGCCAAGCAATCCATTGTGAATGTAATCTGTAGAGGGTTACATTGTAGAGGATTATTATTGCTACGGTCTAAATGTTTGCGTTCCCCCTAAATTCATATGCTGAAATCTAACCTCCAACGTGATAGTATTAAGAGGTGGGGACTTTTGCAGGTGATTAGATTATAAGAGTGGGGCCCTCATGAATGGGATTAGTGCCATTATGAAAGAGAGGCCCCAGGAAGTTTGCTGGCCCCTTCTACCATGTGAGAACAAAGCAAGAAGTCACCATCTATGAAGAAGGGGTCATCACCAGACACTGTATCTGCTTGCACCTTGGTGTTGGACTTCCCAGCCTCCAGAACTGTGAGAAATAAAGGTTTGTTGTTTATAAACCACATATGGTATTTTTGCTAAAGCAGCTCAGATAGACTAAGAAAATTACCATATGGGCATTTTTTTCTTTTGAGACAGAGTCTCGCTCTGTTGCCCAGGCTGGCGTACAGTGGCACGATCTGGGTTCACTGCAATCTTTGCCTCCCAGGTTCAAGCAATTCTCCTGCCTCAGCCTCCCAAGTAGCTGGGAACACAGGTGTGTACCACCACATACAGCTAACTGATGTATTTTTAGTAGAGACAGGGCTTCACCATGTTGGCCAGGCTAGTCTCAAACTCCTGACCTCAAGTGATCCCACCTGCCTTGGCCTTCCAAAGTGCTGGGATTACAGGTGTGAGCCACCATGCCTGGCCGAAATTCTTTACCCAATGAAAATACATCCAGTGATTTATTTGCCTCAATCAATTATTATATTAGGGTTGCAAAACTGTGACTTTCTAATTCTGATGTAACTTTTACACTTACTCAGTTGAGTAGTGTTTCTCATTTTTTATTTTTAAATTTTATTTCTTTTTTTTCTTTTTTGATGTCACCACATTGATCGGAAAATCATTTTTTATTTTTTAGGGAGAGGGTCTCTGTTGCTCAGACTGGAGTACAGTGGTGTGATCACAGCTCATTGTATCCTCAACCTCCTGGGCTACAGCCATCTTCCCACTTCAGGCTCATGAGTAGCTGGGACTACAGGTGTATGCCACCACAACTGGATAATTTTTAAATTTTTTTGTAAAGATAGGGTCTTGCTATGTTGCCCAGGGCTGGTCTTGAACTCCTGGGCTCAAGCAATCCTCCTGCCTAGGCCTCCTAAAGTGCTGGGATTATAGGTGTGAGCCACTGTGCCTGGTCAGCTGTGTAGTTTTAAGAAATTAATTTGGCCAGGTATGGTGGCTCACACCTGTAATCCAAGCACTTTGGAGGCCAAGGTGGGTGGATCACCTGATGTTGGGAGTTCAAGACCAGCCTGACCAACACAGTGAAACCCCCATCTTAAAAAAAAAATTAAAAAAAAAAAAGAAATTAATTTAATTTCAGTCTGGGCATGGTGGCTCATGCCTGTAATCCCAGCACTTTGGGAGGCTGAAGTGGGTGGATCGCTTGAGATTAGGAGCTTTACCATTTTTTTTTTTTTGACACAGAATTTTGCTCTTGTTGTCCAGGCTGGAGTGCAATGGCACGATCTCAGCTTGCTGCAATCCCCACCTCTCGGGTTCAAGGGATTCTTCTGTCTCAGCCTCCTGAGTAGCTGGGATTACAGGTGCATGCCACCATGCCTGGCTAGTTTATTTGTATTTTTAGTAGAGACAGGGTTTCATCATATTGGCCAGGCTGTTCTTGAAGTTGAGATTAAGAGTTTTAGACCAGCCTAACTAACATGGTGAAACCCTGTCTCTACTTAAAAATATGAAAAATTAGCCGGGTGTGGTGTCTGATGCCTGTAATCCCAGCTACTTGGGAGGCTGCACTCCAGCATAAGTGACAAAGTGAGACACTGTCTCAAAAAAAAAAAAAGACATTAATTTGATTTCAATGGACCTTAAGTTTTTCACCTGTATAATAGGATAATAAAAGACAATTCATAGGGTGACGGTGCAAGTGGAGGCAATGTCTTCAATTGCCTAGTATGTAGCAATGATTCCACAAGTGATAGTTTAAAAATGTTTAGATTATTTACAAACACCAATTAGAGAGGAATCTTTTTTTTTTTCAAAGTTAGTTGTACATCTTTCAATACTGCACTTTTAATTTCTTTCCTATAAGGTAGAGAAAAGCAAAGTATAGTGCCGTAATTTAAAAGTTTTGATGTATTTATTAACCTGTCTGAATATGGCCATTTTCTTGAATTCTCTTTGATTCAGAATAGTTCCTTTCTATACAGTAAGGACAATCATGATTATACCCAAAGTATATCAAAAGAAAAAGAAGTGACATACATCATGCAATAAAAATGCTTTATAAAAGGAAACTTTTTGGTAACCAAGAGTGTGTCAATCTAGAACTGGAACCTGTGTAATGATCTTGGGCACATACTTTTGGCATTTCTAGGCCCATTTTCTTCTGTAACATAGTTATAATGATATTGCCTGTTGGGGTAGTATGAGTTAAGATAAAATGAGATCATTAATTCATACTCTATTATAAAACCTTAAGTTATGCTAGTAACATTTTACAATTACAAATATTGAGTAATTTTAGCTAGAGAATGTCAAATGTGCAATAACATTATCAATATGACTTCTATAGATACTTTTTTTTTTGGCTCGTATGTGCTTGATTAGAATAGATATGTGAATGCAGATGAACTGTCAAAGGTCCTGGGAGGAAAGAGTAGGGTGTTTTTGACAGAAAAGCTGCATTTCTGAACTTAATTGCCCTTAACAGGACTGGTCTAGACTGCACAAAAGGCATAAAGTTTTAGTTCACTAAGGTATTAGTTTCTGTCCACTTTCACTTCCATCTCCAGAGTTCAATTACAGGGCTGGTCTGTGAAGTTTTGTTTTGATGGATGCAACATGATACATTAAAATCTATGCCATTCACAAATGAGGACCCATAGTTAATGGCACATCTGTACCACAAATACAATTAATACCAAAAAGCATTATTACGTGAACTGTATCTTAGAAATTGTGGTAGATGTTTTCTTGTATAAACATCTATAGTACAAATTATTCAACAATAAAAAACATCGGTGATATGCATTAAAATATTTAAGCACGGTTTAATGGGAGAGGGGAACTTACCAGTTTTTAATGCGTGCTTTGACCCTGATAGTTTATCTTCTTCAAAACTATCCTGAGCTAATTTATGTTTAACATCATTTGATGTTTTTACAACTTCTTTATCCTTCTTAGAGTCATTGGCAAGTAGATCAATTTACTTAGGTCCCTGGGTCTCTTGACATGTAGGATGAAAAAATGTACAATTACCAATAAAATAAGCAAATGTAGGTTCCATTCTCGAACAAGCCTGGAGGTTTTTTGTCATCAGGCAGTGATTTCTGTAAACATGAAAAGGATCTGAATTAAGAAAAAGTAGGCAATGGATGGCTGATGGAACAAGGAGGAGAGATGAGGGAAGTCTTCATTAACCTGAGTTGTGAATACACTGGTTTCTTCAACCTTCCATTTTACTCCCGTTTCTGATTTCAATTTGCTCTTTGTCAAAGAAAAAAAAAAGAACCCTTAAGATTAGATACTGTCTAATAGTTGGAACGTAAGAGCTGGTGACAAGAGTTTTGGAGTCAATGTACTAATTTTACTGATGACTCACTGAGAACTTCGTATAAGTTACTTAACCTTATGTTACTTCAGTTCCTGATGTGTTCAAAAAGAATAAATTTGATCCTAAAAATAGTTAAATAGGTTGACTATTTAGAGTTCTAAGAGGATATTTAATTATGTAAATTTCTACCACTTTAATAATTATACTCTGGCATAGTCTTAAACTATCTATGCTTTGGCTAACTTCTAAAACTTTACATTATAAACATAGCTTTTTTAAACTTCATTTTCCAACTCTATTCTCCATGTCCTTGGTATCCTTGTTTCATGAATTTCTTTTCTCCGATAATATTTTTAAAACTGTTTCAGATCAGTAAGTCTGCTTTTGCTGGTACTTTGGATTCTAATAAAATCCTTTATATTTTATCTTACTTGAATTAGGATTCTTTCCCTTATAATCTACTGCCAGCATATTAGCCTGGTATTTTTCTTATATGGAAAAGATTCATATTTTATTTTATAATAAAAGCATTATATATGTAATATGACTAGAAATGATATATCTTAAATTTCATATAATTTTTGTCAAAGAATCTTTGTCTATCTTGTGTATGAATTACTCTTCATTAATATATCTATCTATAGTATATAGATGAGGGAGGGAAAATTGCATCATTACATTTTATTTATCTGTTAGAGATGGGGTCTTGCTGCGTTGCACAGGCTGGTCTTGAACTCCTGAGGTCAAGAGATCCTCCCACCTTAGCCACCTGAGTAACTGGGACTATAGGTATGGACCATTGCTCCTGGCTCACCATTAAATTTAGAATTAGAATTTTGCAGATATGAATGGCCCTAGAGGTCAGCTTGTTCAAGCCACTCATTTTATAGATAAGAAAACGGGCAAATCACGTACTTGTCTAAGGCTACACAGCCCTTAGTTATAGAGAGAAGGGACTAGAACTCATGAATCCTGGGTCCCCAGCCACTGTTGTTACTACTGAACTCCTAATACACTGGTATCCTTTAATTGGTGAATCTGGTTAAGCACAACCCATGTTGGATTCACCCTCTAGATAAGCTTATCTCCTTGTACTTGAACACTGCACCTTGAATTCAGGCCATCCAAAACTACAACCTTGTAAACCAGAAGTTGAGATGAAGAACTGGCACAGATCCATTATCCTAGTGAAAAAACATGTGCTACACAGATGCTGGATAGTCATCTTTGTTTCCAAGGATAACACATCACTTCTCAGAGATAGCAATCCATTCTACATTTATTTGACAAACATTAATTTACATTCTCTATCTTAGGACCCCTGAACTTACTCTCAAGATGAAGGCAAATGTGAAACAAATAATAGTAAAAAGAATTGAATCTTTAAGTATACATATCTTAAAAGCATGAAGTAAAAAATGCCCTTTTTTACATCACATTTTCTTGCAAAATTTGCCCTTTTAAAATATAATCAGAAAAGGAAGCAAGATGAGCATATAATGGAAAGTTGATGACTCATAATTGCAAAGCTTTGTTTGGTCCATGCTTAACAGCTGTTTCTCCTGCTAGGTATACTGCTGTAACTAGATAAAGTTGGTCTGGAGTTGGGAGAGCTGAAGTTTTAAAGTGGGGTAAGGAAAAAGAAAATATTCATTATGTTTAAATTAGTATTTTTATTATTATAAAAGTAACGCATTCTTGGATAAAACATTCAATTTATACCTTAAAGGTATAAATTGCAAAAGGAAACGTTCTCTCTATTCTGGATATACAATCAACAGTTTTCTGTTCTTTTTTCCAGAAATATTCTATGCATATAGAAACACATAGATGTGTGAATGTGTTTTCCACAAATGGTTTAATATTAAACATGCTATTCCCCCACTTAGCCTGTACATATTTATACATCAGTACATACTGATTTCATTTTAAAAAATGAGCCAGGCACTGTGGCTCATGCCTGTAATCCCAGCGCTTTGGGAGGCCGATGCGGGCAGATCGCCTGAGGTCAGGAGTTTGAGATCAGCCTGGCCAACATGGTGAAACCCCGTCTCTACTAAAAATAAAAAAATAGCTGAGCGTGGTGGCACACACCTGCAGTCTCAGCTACTCGGGAGGCTGAGACAGGAGAATCGCTTCAACCCAGGAGGTGGAGGTTGCAGTGAGCCAAGATGGCGCCACGGCACTCCAGCCTGGGCGACAGAGTGACCCCATCTCAAAAAAAAAAAAAAAAAGAGTGTATACCTTTGCATGCCTTTACCATAAATCAATAAGAAACGGACTACTTTTTTAAAGTCAGAAATACTGTGAAGGGAATGAGCATGACGGTGCACACCTGTAATCTCAGCACTTTGGGAGGCCAAGGCGGGCGGATTGCTTGAGCTCAGAAGTTGGAGACTAGCCTGGGCAACATGATGAAACCCTGTTTCTACAAAAGATACAAAAATTAGCTAGGCGTGGTGGCACTCACCTGTAGTCCCAGCTATTTAGGAGGTTGAGGTGGGAGGATGGCTTGCGTCAGGAGGCGAAGGTCGCAGAGAGCTGAGATTGCGCCACTGCACTCTACCTAGCCTGGGCGACAGAGCCAGATCCTGTTTCAAAAAAAAAAAAAAAAAAAAAAAAATTGGGAGGGTAAAACAAATATATATTTAACGTATTTGCAACAGCCATTGTCACAGTGAATAACAGTCACAGGTGTATAATAGTGAAAGTTTGTTAAATTAATATTTCTTCGTTTGTTGACTCCTACAGCCCATCAGTGTTTTGACTGGTTGCATTTGTCTTTTCATTCATAACTGCTCAAAACTTTCTCCCTAACTAACCTGAGGAAGTGGTAAAAGTCAAACTTTTTTTCCTGTATGAGGCCACCCTTGGTGCTGTCTGTAATTATCTAGACATGGCAACCAGGATCCAACAGCTTTGCGTTTTAACTCATATGGACTTTCCAGGCGAATTCCTTGCCCCCCTCTGCTCCCCACTTAGCTTGACTTCCTGTCTTTTATCATCCGCAATCTATCAAGATCCTGCAATGTGCTCAGTGGAGGGCAGAACAAATCACTGTTTTACTTCACAATTTAAGGAAGGCAGGGGGCTAGTTTTTAAGATAAAAATCTTTTAACAAAACGTAAACTCCCTCAAACTTCCTTCAAACCAAACAGCATTGTCACACTCTCACAAGCTCTTATTACTTGCACAGCCAGATGACTCAAGATTACTAACGTTTCTATTCATAAGGAGTTTGCTGGCCCCAAATCAACACAATCAAGCCCTGCCCCACCTTCCTTCTCTCTCCCCTGGGAGACTGACGTTTGGCGCTCACGCCGCAAGAGGTTTTCTCAGAATGAAGACGAAGTGTGTTTGCTGCTGGAACTGTTTGTCCTGGGATGTTATAAACACCTTCCCCACTCCTTTTTAAAGTTCTGTTTTTGAGGTGGCGGAAAAGGAGGTCGGAATCTGTTTAGCCTCTAAGTCTCTCAATTCAGAAATATATTCTAAGAATGAAATAGAAAAAGACCAAGATCTGTGTTTGCTATTTACTGCAGAACTGGGTATTTCTATCAGAAATCACCTACATGTGTCACGAAGATCAGAGACGAGGATGAGGGAAACAGCGTGGTCCCTGCCTTCTGGAGGGTTACAGTTGAAGCTTACGCTGCTTCTGCACTTGACCTCAAAACAAACAACCCACTGCAAACAACAAATCCAGGCCCACCATTCCCCTTGGATCTTCCACTTGACAGCTCTCTCGTCCAAAAAAAAGGCACTCTCCATCTGAATGCGTCCCTAAGGCCTTACCGCATCCAATCCAGATGCCAGTCCAGGCAGCCGCCCTACACCCAACTCCGCGCTTTTTCACACGCGCTCCTGGAAGGACAAAACCGCTCAAACGACTGGACTCGGCCCGTTTCCTTTCGGTGGCCTCCCCACAGCCCAAGACGCTTGTCCGCAGCCGCGGCCCGCTCCCACCCCGGCCCCTTCGCGGTCCTCCGGCGCGCGGGCGGGGCGGGGAGGAACGCGGGGGCGGCCGGGAGGGGGCGCCGCAGGGGCGCGAGCCAGACCCGGAGGGCCGCGGAGGACGCGGGAGGCGAGCGGTGAGCCGAGGTCTTGCTAAGATCCCGCGCTCCGGGGCCTTCGTCGAGGGAGGGGCGTGGCGCGGGCAGCGGGAGGGCGGCAGGAGCGTCGGTGTGGCGATTCCGTGCCCCAGCTTTTTCTGCCCAGCGCCTGCAACTCCGGGCTGAGAACTTCTCCAGCCGGCCCACCAGTCCTGGCCCCGCGCACTCGGCGCCGGGCGACTCCCGCACCTTGTCCCCGGCCCGCCCCTGCCTCCTCCTCCGGACGCACCACTCCCCCTGCCGGCCGCGATTCTCTCCGTTACAAAGGAGGGAAAATGAGCCGGGCGGCGGCGGCGCGGCGCGGGGCCACCACGGCGGCGGCGAGCGCGGCCGCCCCCGGCACCACGTAAACCGCCCCCGCCCGCCCAGCCGCGGCCCAGGCCCGAGCGGAGCCTGCTGCCTGCCACCGTCCGCCCGCCTGCAGCTCGCCTCCTCAGCCCTGCGCGTCGCCTCCCGGCCCGCGGAGGAGGTGGTGGAGGAGGAGGCGCTGCTTTCCCCGCGGCGCGCGCCCTCGCCGTTGTCTGAGCTCTGCTCTGGACCAGTTTGGGGAAGTTGCCGGGGCCCCGCGTCACCCAGATGTGCGACCTCATTGAGCCGCAGCCGGCCGAGAAGATCGGCAAGATGAAGAAGTTGCGGAGAACTTTGTCAGAGAGTTTCAGCCGCATTGGTGAGTAGCGCGCTGCCCCCGGCGCCCCCAGCACCCGCTCCCCTCGGCCCTCGCCCCCGTCGCGCTCCTGGCACCAGCCATGCAGCTGCCACCGGGGCTGGCGTGGGGTGCTTTGCGGGCGGGGGTCGAGGGCACAGTGCTGGGGATCCCGGGGAGGGCGAGGACGCAAAGAGAAGAGACCCCACTCCCTCAGGATCTGGGGGTTCATTTGTAGACTGTCTCAAGCCTACAATATGGGTTCCCCGCTCCTCCGCCACTAGTGCTCGCCCTTTTGCGCGCGTGGGGGACGGGCGAGACGACCCGTCGGCCCCCACCGCGCGAGGGGCTGCGCGGCCGCTTGGGTCACTCGTTATTTTTTTTGCGCACAGGCTTTGATACTGGGTGTTTGGTCAGTAATTTAGCTTTGGAAATTGGTGAAACGTTAGACTGTGCCCTGGTATTGTTTAACATATTCAACCTAAAGGGAAATGGGACAGTTACCTTGGGACCTATTGGTCGGTACTTCGGGTCCTGGAAAGCGAGATTTGGGTGTTCAGTCTTGAGGTCTCTGAATCTTCCTGCTACTGGAGAGAAATGCGCGCTGTGAAGTTGTCTGGACATTTAGGAATGTCTCCCGAACTTGTTCCATTTACTAGAGCTCAGGGGCTATTGTCTTTAAACCAACCAACCAACTGACCAACAATATTTAGGACAGTGAAGAATAAATTCATGTCACAGGTTGCAACAGGGTGACAACAGTGTCATGTGGAATGCATTTGTTAGATTTTGAATATTGGTCATATAAAACCCCTTTTAACCTGAAGAGGTAGTTGCCTACCCTGCTGTCATAACTTTCACTGATACACGTAACTATCCTGAGCAAGAGAATGCTATAGACACAAAAAAGAATCCTTGCGAGTCCCTAGGAAGCCGCCTAGTCTTTGTTTCACTTGTTTAAAATGTCATCCATGTTAACTAGGGTGTTAATGGAAATTAAGCATAAAGGTGCTTAATTCCTTAAAATAAAACCCTGGAAAGCACATGAGTGTTAACAGATATTCTTCCATTCATTGTAAGATATGTAAACTTTCTTCAAGTATGAGAGTACAATGGATCGAAATTTAGCCGTGTGTGTGTGTGTGTGTGTGTGTGTGTGTGTCTGTCTGTCTTTCGACTTAAAATTTTGCGTTGGTATGCAAAATCTTTCCCAAGATGACTGTAGAGTTGTGGTGTGAAACCAATCTTTAGTTTTATTTATTGCATGTATTGGATATTAACAATTTTGCTCTTCAGAGTTAGGGATACATATGGAGAGTCCCTGCATTCAAATGAAGTTTGAAGCCAAGAAGAGTGTGAGAGAGGGAAATGTTGAGTCGTGTGCATTATTAACGAGGATGTTTCAGTCCTGACCCAAACCTTCACAGAGGCAGGTTCTGGAGTCCATTAAGCCCTGTTCTAAAACACATTAACTACATATTTACTAATGCTAATGATTCCGTTGGAGCCCCTCCAGTTTTGTGTTAAATAATTCATTGCAATTGAATCTCAGTAAGAAACCAAGGACATTAATATAAAAGTTCCTTATGTTTAAATAATTTCAAGGTTTTGATTGACGATCAGTAAAATTTGGATTAAGTACAGTGTTGGCAAATGAGGGTATTATAGTTAATTGGATTTTCTAGCTTACTGAGATTTAGTGATGTGAAATTCCTTTTGAATCTAACTCTTGTTAAAATGTCTTTTAAGATCTAGTGGATTTTTTTATATCCTCCCTTTAGGACAGAATACAGTGCAGTGAACATAACTGATTATTTTTTGTATTGATGAAGGGTATAATTCTGAATCATAGATCTCATTGTAGAATATTGTAAAAGGAGATACTGAAGTGATTATAGTTGTGTACCAAGCCAAGGACATTCATTAGAAGTAGCATTACAGTAACAAAATCTGTATCTTCTTATTTTCTTAGTGTTTTATAGTGTATTTGCAAAATTAAAACCAGTGAACTCATTCTGATTATCTAAGGATTTTTAAGGTGCTAGAGGTTGTTGAGTTGAGGGTTTTCTATGGAATTATATAGTGCATGAGTTAAGAATGTGGGCTGTGTGTCACACAGACTGGGTATTTCTGGTGTTGCCATGCCCAGCTGAGGTCCCTCAACTTCTCTGAGCTTCAGTTTTTCATGTGCAACTCAGTTTTGTTGCTGGCTTTTAGTGAAATAATGCACATCACGTCCTGTGTGGCACATTAAATAAAGACTCAGTAAACATTCAAGATATGTCATCGTTGTTATTATTAGGGATTCCATCATACTGACACAACTGATCTTATAGATAGAAAGCAAGAGAAGAGGGAAGTGGCCATTGACTTTGTAGTATAGCCAGCCTTACAACAGCATGTGGATCGGAGTTAGGCAGGCCTGGATTTGAACTTGGTTTTCCTTGCTTGCTCTGTGCCTTTGGCAGCCAGTGGAGTTTCCCTAAAGCCCAGAGTCCTCATCTGTAACTATTCATATAAGGTGAATATATGTGAAAATTAAATCGGATAAAATACATGAAAAATCTAGTGCAGTATCACAAGGTGAATGTCAATGTGGTAGGTTGTTATTATTCCTTCCAATTTTTGTTTACACCCCATTATCCTCCTTTCTTCATGGGTACTTCATGAGGAGATCAAAGAGCGATTGATTTATTCTTGTTGAATAATCCACACTGCAATGTATTCATTCTCTTTAACCAATCTAAGATGGCTTTTGAAATAGACATACTGATTTTATTTTGCTGCTTTGGTATGATCCAAAAGTGTAGCTTGTTGTATGGTGAAATATACCACATTATTGTTTAGCCATAAGAAATTACTAATCATTCATCCATAGAAAATGAGAAAATGTTTGAAAGTATCTGATATTCAATGTTTATTATTAATAATAATTCTGAATACATAAAAGTAGCAATGCTAACGTTTAATTTATTTACACATCTGCCATCATGCTGACCTTATCACTACCTACCCCAAATATAACTGATCTGAGATTACTGCATTATAAAATACATTGGCTTTCAAGCCATAGCACTCTAATTTACAACATCTGCCAGAGAATGACTATGATATAGTTATGGTTCTCATAAGATAGGTGTAATTGAATTTTGAAGTCCCCATCAATTTCGGTAGTATTTATGGTTTTCTCCTAAATAGTGTCAGCATGGTCACTTATTTAGGAATTACTGCAGTTGTCTCACCCTTTTTTTTTTTTTTTTAAGTTAGGCTAACAAAGACAAATGGGAGCTTAATTACTGAATAGTTTAAGTATATTAAAGTTCATTTCCTCTTTTCTGTCTTGTTTCTTTTTTATTTTCGAATGTTAGCCTAGAAGGAGAAAGGCTTTATGTAATATCCGGTGTATGATTAAGGGCAAACTGACATTTTTTCATATTCATTTGAATGCACTTCTTCATACTTATTTGGACTTTCTCCTAGAGAAAGGAAGTTTATACTCTGCGATATTTGAGATGAACCCCATGTATACCATGTCTTTAAAGGATATGGTTTGTGAGGGAACTAAATAAAAAGAAGAGGCTGTGATTACACTGAACTTTGGGGTTTGTTATCTTGTGCTGTAAGTGTGTAATTCTAGAGTCCAGTTGTCATTTGATGAATTCATTGTCAGAAAAGTGAAATGTAAGGTTAAATGTCCAGACATAAAATTTAACTATTGTATCACATTCTCCCCAATGCAATTTCAAAATATTTTAATTTGAAAAGAGAGAACCAATGTATCATTTTCATACACAGAAACTTAAATGTGTCTCCAAAGATACTCTCCTTTTGCTATTAAGAATTAAGGTAGGGCTCACTAATTCAACAAATAATGATTGAGTACCTTTTCTCCGCTAAAGATATTGTTCTGACAGTCAGATTCACTGACCAATGTGGCTGGTCCCTGTCCTCAAGGATTTTAAGGGAAGACAGGCCAATGAGTAGGCATTTACAATACAAACTGAACAAATCTATCATGAAGGTTAGTGAAATTTGATGTTGGAGAACACAGGAGGAGCACCACTTTCATCCAGGTGAAATGAGAGGCTTGCTAGAGGAAGCAATGTCTGAGCAGAGGACTGAGTAGAATATCTGCTGATCTTAAATATTTTGACATATGCCCCTTGGCTATTCTAGAATAATGTAATATGCTTGTTACTCCATGCAATCCTTAAAGATAATTGTGGATTTACATTTACATGAATGATTAATGGCAATCAGGGAATGTAATCAATAATGAAATGTTGTGTACTTGTTTGGTCAGAATATACTCATCAGTGACCTGATGAATATCTAGAAGGACGTCTTAAGTTGGTCTTTGTTGTCACTGTTGACTGCTGTTCAGGACAAGGACTCAATATTTAGAAGAAACCCTGTAAGGTGTCAGTCTAGCAGTGAATGATTTTAGTGAAGTAATGGTGTTCTGTGATACCTTGAGCTTGAGAGTATTGTGCAGATGAATCTAGCTTCCTGTTCATTATGTCACAGCAAATACACTTACAGTTTCTTCTATTTTCTCCTGTTGTTACTTCCAGACTCCACCTCTTTATCCAGAATGTTGGGAGAATTGTCAGGACTTAGGAGATAAGAAGGAAATAGTCCAGTCTGGATGTTCAAGACATTCTCGTTTTCTGCTGTCTTCATTTCTCAACTTGAGGGTCTTCATTTTAAGTTTGTAGTTCCCTAAGGGGTATTATTATTATTATTATTATTGACACAAAGGAACAAGGTCTCACTCTTTCGCCCAGGTTGGAATGCAGTGGTGCAATCTTGACTCACTGCAACCTCTGCCTTCCAGGCTTAAGTGATTCTCCCACCTCAGCCTCCCAAATAGCTGGGACCACAGATGCACCACCACCATGCCTGACTAATTTTTTTTTTTTTTTGGTATTTTTTTGTAGAGATGGGGTTTCCCCATGTTGCCCAGGCTGGTCTTGAACTCCTGAGCTCAGGCAATCCACCTGCCTGAGCCTCCCAAAGTGCTGGGGTTACAGGCGTGAACCACTGCACCTGGTGGGGTAGTATCAACTGTAGTTCTTACTGGATGCTTTGCTTAAGAAAACACATGGCTAAATTTCCAAAACTTTTATAATCTAAAATAAAGAGGGTATACTTAAAAGTTTGAACTGTGAATTATGTTTGTTGCTGTAGCTTTGCGTCTTGCATGGCAGTTATATACTGTATGTGTTCCATTAATCTTTGTTAAATGAGCTAGGTATGATACTGTCTGATAATTTGCTTATGTTAGACTTTATATTTGAAATCATTGGGCTATTAGTTTCTTATTCCAAAACATTTAGTTTTTCAGATGGAGCAACTTGTCTATATTTAGAATTTTATTACTAATGTTTTGTAAAGGACTCATTAGTCAAGATGTTAATTAAAGGACACGCCTTGGGTTGAGGAATTAGACAGTATAGTAATATTGTTGACTGGTATTTATACAGAGCCTTGTAGATTAGAAGTTAAATTCTAGTGAAAATGTAGTCATTAGGAATTAGGTAGGATCTTAATATTGTTCTATCAAAACAGATTATTTTAGATTTAATATAGGTAATTTTAGATTTAATGTAGGTTAAGTTAAATACATAATTAAAATGTGCAAGTAATTGAATGTAAGATAAGCTATTTACAACAAAGAACTGTCTTTTTATTTTCCATTCACTTTCAGAAGAAATGATTATCCAGTAAAGAAAATAGATTAGTTTATTAGGCAAAAGAGAAAAATAAGAAACTTTTAGAAACATTTTATTTTCCTCAGCCTACCTGCATCCCCCTTTACTCACCACAGTCACATTCTTCTTGAAAACACAAATATATGAAACAGAAAAATAACCTTTTCATGATTGTTAGAGTATGTATTCTAAGCTTTTCTATGATAGCTTCAGTTTGGGCACATTACTTTTCTCAGAGCTTAATTGCCAGAATAATTTGCTTTTCATTGCTTTTGTCAGAACAAAGGTTTCTAAGTAACAGCCACCCAAGTTGCTTCTATCCAGACTAAAACTATCAGGTATAAACCAGCAAACATCTATGCACAATTCTATAAATTTTAAACATTTCTCCAGCTAGTAGTTTCAGATAAATTAGCTATTTAATGCATTCTCCCTAATATGAAACATTCCAAGTAATTGTAAAATGTAAGGAACTAGGTGTTTGCCAACTGTAGGTGAAATTCTTCTCTTTCTATGTTGGGTGAAAAAATTCCAGTTCTGAAACTATGAATAGTCATGCATATATGATGGTGGTCCCATAAGATTATAATACTCTATTTTTACTGTACATTTTTCTATGTTTATATACACAAATACTTGCCACTGTGTTACAGTTGCCAATAGTATTCAGTACAGTAACATGCTGTATACGTTTGTAGCCTAGGAGTAATAGGCTATAGCATATAACCTAGGTGTGTGGTAGGTGATACCATCTAGGTTTGTATAAGTACACTCCATGATGTTTGCACAACGAAATTGCCTAATGGTGCATTTCTCAGAATGTATCCCAGTTGTTAAGTGACACATGACTGTATTTAAAATAAATTTGAAATATTTGCTGGTTCCTATAAAATATTCTGAATGTTTTGTTTTCTTTTGAAATACTTTGTTATAAAATTTATCATGTTGAAATATTTAAATTATGTCTCTTACTCTGCAATGCTTATTTTAACATGCTTAGTCTTTCATCAACATATTTACCCTTCACTCATATGAAAATGTCATTCAGGGCTCTATACGAAGTTGGTGTCATCCTAACAATTGATGATATTTGCTCAAAACCCAGGAGTTTAAGGGGAAATTTCTTCAAGATTGCTTTGTGATTCTTTTATACTTTCATTAAAACATGTTCCAACTAAAGAAGAGATAGGGAAAAGTTATGTGTGCTTCTTTCTTATATCTAGGAAGACAGTTCTATTTGCATATTTATGAAAAATGTTCAAAAAGATGCATGCTGTGCAATTCTTTCTCTTTCATTTGCAGTTTTCATTTTCGTATCATAACATTGTTATTCAGGTTGGGGTACAATTTACTTTCTGAAATGAAAATACCATACTGCCTTGTTTTTGTTTCTGTTTTCTGTAACTTAGAGAGTCTCTTGGGAATTTTTCACAATAACTGTTTCCTTTTCCTTCTTATTTTACAGCTTTGAAGAAAGATGACACCACTTTTGATGAGGTAGGTTGAATTTCTTTATCTAATGTTAGATGTATTTAATTACTGCCAGGTAAAGCCAGTAGGTGCCAACTTTGTACTTAGAAAAAAAAAAAAGCCTTTAAAACACACATGAGATGACATCTGTTTATTTAGTTACATTATGTTATTTTCAAATTTTAAATAATTGTTTAAATGAATTTTGGTAGCAAGTAACAGCAATATGTCTTTTTCAATTAATAAATGAACTAATTAGAAGACACATGCAGGCCTTTGTGTTGTTGCCTTCTTGCTGGTGGTGGTGCTTGAGACACGCAGTGTGCTTAAGGCAAGTCTGGAACTGTTGGTAAGTTGGGCACCACGGCTCCTTGCAGACCTAAGCTGAATCAGGGTGTGATGTGTCGTTGATGCCACATGTTGTCTGTCAGTCTCCCAAAGGAGGAGCTGACTTTTCCTGTTCTAGTTTTCCTCTTCTTTGTATATCAGATCTGTCTTGATCTACTTGCCACAAAGTTGTATAAAATCCTTTTCAAGCAAGGCAAAAGGTTCATATGTAATTAATAGCATCCTGAATGTGATTTTAAAATTATAGTCATTCCTGAATTTTTGTGGGAATCACCAGAGAAATAATGAATGTTCACAAAATGTTTTCAAAGTGCTAAAAAGTGAAGTGTTTCATTGTAATCATCCTAAGTCACACTCATTGATCTGTGTTGTACACTGGGCCACATGTGTACATACATTGTGCTTTTAAATAGGAACATAGGTGTTATCTATACAATGTGCTTACCCTAACACCTGATGAAAGCATAAATTGGTTTGGTGGTTTGTTTTGTTTTAATAGTTACATATTCCATGAAATATGCTACCTGTTTTCCCTCTGCTGCAGTGCTTCAGTGAAGAAAGGGCATTTGTGCTCATGGAAAGTCCCCTTGGCCATGTGGCTGGCCGTGGTGCACGGCAGGTCTGCTCAGGGAGAACCTGTTCCAGGCTGGGATTTCTGGATAGGGCCAGCGTCATTTGGCTGTCACAGTCTGCTGCTTCATCTGCTGCACCTGTTCTCTTTTTCCTGGGCTGAGCTTTACAAAGCTGTGTGTCCCTGGACTCCAAAGCACCTTTCCCTGCCAGCATTCCTGTGACATCCTCTAAAAAACTTAATTCTTCTGGGCAATAATGAAGTTTTCCTCTAAACCTATATTTTTGGGATTTCTGTAGTGTTAATATTGAGATATTTTCAGGAGAGTGTTTTCTTTTCAGGAGAAATCAATATGAGAATATTTGGCACTGTTTTTCTCTTTATAAAGAAAATTTCCCCTGTAATTATGGAGGCAAATTAAGCTTACATAAAAAAAGAGAAGTAAGGAAAAGGAGAAAGAAAACTCTCATAAATCCTGTTACCCAGATATAACAACTGCTGAATGTTCTTGCTTCTTTCCCTATGTTTTAAAAAAGCAGCCAATTATTATATCCTGCTTTTTTCTTTGATCCGATATTATATTTTCTCATGTTTTTACAAACTCTTCCTAATCATCATTAGAAATTTTGAAAACCTTTTTTCTTGCTTAAACACTATTGTTAGTGATTAGCTGAAAAAAACACCTGAGACTGGAGCCCAGATGAAGGTTAAAGATGTGTCAAACCTGTAACTGCCCTGTCTCTGTTATTCTGAAACCTTTGTATAGTCAAAGATCTGGAGTTTGTAATTTGGGTCAAAATCATTCTTAGCTTTTGCTAAGTGCTTTCCTGCCTCTGTGCTGCAAGAGATTGTTAACTATCACAAATCAGTAAATCACAGAATGCTCAACTTGGAAGATCCATTGGAAATCATAATTTTCCCACTCCATCATTTCACAGATGAAGAAATTTAGTGGCAGGTAATTTCCAGCTAGTGAAGGAAAGACTCAAGGCCAGAAAAGCTAGGAGATAATAGTAATGAAGGCATGCCGGGGTATAATCCCCAATTCAACCACCCACTGATTGGGCATTTGACTTACACATTTCATATCTTTTGTAAAATAGAGATAATAATGGTATCTTGCCTTTAAGGTACTTGAGAGAATTAAATAAGCTAATGGATATAAAGGTTTCAGAACAATGCCTCACATACAGTGAATATCTCATAGTTGGTATTATCATCTTCATTGCCTTCATCGTCATCATCATCACTGATGCTCTCACTTTGACATCCACCTTCTGTGGTTGGAAGGGCTACAGAATAGATGGAAGAATTAAAAATGAAGAATTACAGCTATGAGGAGAGTTAACTTCCGATATTCCTCTAAAATTTCACATAAAGCTTCATGTGATGACTTGCATATTAAAACTGAAAATATTATCTAAAACCCACCATTGTTTAGATTCCATATGGGGATGATTGCATTCAACTTTTTAATCCCTGGGTGTGTTGCACATAGTTAACATTCAGCAAGTATCTATTGAACATGAGTAAATATCTATTGAGAGGAGTAGAGAGAGTGATGAATTGGGTGTCAGGCACTGTGTGTTCTCATCTGCTACTTTCTAGTTATTTGGGCAGGTCATTTAACTTACCCTGGCCTCGACATTCTCATTTGTAAAATCAATTGGACTATGATCTTCACGTTGCCTCCTAGCTCTAAATGTAGAATGCTAAACAATGTAACATTATAAGATTACAATTTTTTTTTCATTTTTTCACGTCAGACAGGTAATGTACTGACCTCATAACAAGGTTTGAGGGAGACACGTCTTACCCATGAGGTGAAACTCCAATCACCACGCTTGTGAACTATGCAGAAAGATCAAAATGATAATTTTATTACATCAGAAAAGAACAGTAAAACTGTGCTTATATACATAGGACTGAGTTCTTCTCTGATTATATTCAGATTATAATAGTAGAAATTTTCTTGAATGCTTGTTTTTCACTTTTTCTTTCCCAGAGCTGGGGAACTCTACAGTCCATTGGAATCAATTCAGATTTGAGTCTTAAAACTTTGAGGGCTAGGTCCACGTCTTAGGTATGCAGTAAGGTGTGGCAACTCTCCTTACTCAGTATTTATGAGCTGGAGGGTTCCTTGTCTCAAGGAGTGGCCTCTTTCAGAGAGTGCCTGAGCTGGAGTTTAATAGCTACTCCCTAATTAGTGTAGAGGATTTCTCTAGAGTGTGTGTCAATTGTTTGACCTTAAACAGAGGAGAAAAAGAAATACAGACTTATTTATTTAATCATAGACTGAAACGCCGTGATTTCAGTCTAATCTGATAATTTTCAAAACCAGACTGGAGTTATATTCAGGAACTATGATTTTTGTAAACTGGACTGTGTGTGTGTGTGTGTGTGTGTGTGTGTGTGTGTGTGTGTTTGTGTGTGTGTGTGTGTGTGTGTGTGTGTGTGTGTGTGTGTACTGGTCATAGTTGAAAAGAGGTCATTCTACCAATGACCATTTTACCTTTCATTCATTGTGTATTTGGTCCCTGACTAAAATATTAGCCATTTGATATTCTGTGGGCTAAATGTACACATTTTACTTGGATGGACTAATCATTTCTAAAGATACCCCAAGTAAAATTTTCTTAGTTTCAGTCCCTTTATCCTTCCAACTTCTTGATGTTTAGAAGGATTTGGCACGGTACTTGGCCACATGAAGGGGCTAAATAATTATTGGAGAAACACATGGTTAAGGTAGCTTGAAGGTGAAAGAAGATTAGTATTTTGTGTCATAGTGTTTAGTGGACATAATGTTTTTGGTGACATTGTGATGAGAGTCTTGGGTAAAGCATCAACTTCACATCTGTTAAACTACGGTAGAACTTTCCAAATGTCTTTTTGCCCTTGTATCCCCAATAAATGCCCAGACCATGTCCCATGAGTTGCCCCATTTTTCCTGAAGTAATGAACAATAATAGCTACACTGTAACTTCTGATGAATTTTTGAATTTTATTTTCGATGTAATGATTTATTTTAGAATATTAATGATACCTAATATATGAAAGGTCAGGAAATACAGGTAATCTCCACCAATGTAAAATTACGACATATGAAATCTTTTGAACTTTGGAGGCAAAAGCTCTAATGAAGTGTAAATGTATGTGTATAGAAATAGTTGAAAATGGTGATAGCTACAGCAACTCATGAATTATTCTCGTGGGTGAATTAAAAGGTTAAATCATGCAGTTCTGCTTCATCCCTCTGTTTTTTAGCTTTGGTAATTGGTAGAACAAAGTGTTGGTTCTGCCTGGCTCTTTGGTGAGAAATACAAAATTTTTAGCAATTAGAATAAACCTTTGAAATGCAAAAAGTTTCATATGTTTATGGCATATGATCCAGATAATTAAGAACTTAGTTAGTTTTTTTTTTTTTTTTTTTAAAGTGGGTGATCATGTGTGAGTTTTCTAATCTTCTCTGCTTTGGTCAGTTATTTTATGTTTGTGATGTAGAAGGCTGCCAACACTTATTTTGTCCTTTTCCCGCTGTTTTATTTTCTTCAAATCTTAGGAAAATGTGTAAAAAGCATATAAAAATTTTTAAAAATTTTACGTCTGGTCAATGAGTGTCCCAAGCACATTTTTATAGGTTAACTTGCTTACTTTATGTTTAATATGACAATTCTGTTAGATGAAGACAGTGTACATTGATCTTAGCTTCTAGTCCATGTATCTCTTTGTTATTTTATGTAAATATATAATACCAGAGATAATAAAGGTGGCAGTTATTACTACTTTTTTTTGAGAGATGGTATCCCTTGGTCACCCAGGCTGGAGTACAGTGGTGCCATCATGGCTTACTGCAGCCTCCACCTCCAAGGCCCAAGCTATCCTCCCATCTCAGCCTTCTAAGTAGCTGGGACCACAGGCATACACTACTACCTGACTAATTTTTGCATTTTTTGTAGAGATGGAGTCTCAACATCTAGTTCATGCTGGTCTCGAACTCCTGGTTTCAGGCAGTCCTCTCATCTCAGCCTCCTGAAGTGTTGGGATTATAGGTGTAAGCCACTACACCAGCCATGCAGCGATTTTCATGAGAACCAGAATCTAGGGGTAATAGGGTTTGGATCTGTGTCCTTGACAAATCTCATGTCAGAGGTGGGGCCTGGTGGGAGGTGATTGGATCATGGGGGCAGATCCTTCATGAATGGTTTAGAACCATCTCCTTGATGCTGTTCTGGTGATAGTGAGGGAATTCTTGTCAGATCTGGTTGTTTAAAAGTGTGTAGCACCTCCCCCTTTGCTCTCTTGCACTTGGCTTCTGCCATGGGAGAAGCGGCTCTCCCTTTGCCTGCTGCCCTGATTGGAAGCTTCCTGAGGCCTCCCTAGAAGCAGAAGTCACTAGGATTCTTGTACATCGTGCATATCCATGAGCCAATTCAACCTCTTCTCTTTATAAATTACCTCAGGTATTTATAGCAACGTGAAAATGGATTAATGCAAGTGGTTAGATACAAATATGATTTATTTATACTTCTTGTCATTCTTTTCTATTTATTGAGCATGGTGGAAGCTGGTTTGGTCTTTTCTGTACCCTAACTATCATCATCAGGGGATATCTCAGTGTCCATATAGATGATGTATACCCTATAATACAACATTCTAGCATGAAAGTTCCCTGACTTTCATCTCATACCTACTTTATGCTTACTTGATTTCTGCAGGAACTGCATCTTACTGGGACTGTCCTAAATTTAAAACATTAAATCCCGCTAACAGTCTTTTCTGTTTAGCTATCTCACTGCTGCTGTATTCCCTGTATCTTTTCTTTGCTGGATTCCAGTTTCTGAATGATTTCTTCTCTGCCTGTCCCATCTCATTCTCATAGTCTACGACCCATTCTCCCCTGTTTAGTTCCTTTCTTGTTCACTCAGGGCACATCAGTCGCTTGCCATATTCTCTATGGCCTTACGCCTTTGTACTTCATTTGTAATGTATGCTGCCAGCCCTTGATTTGGACCTGGCGTCTCTTCCTATCTTACCTAGTGGCTGCCAAGAGCTGCTTGAGTAAATTACTCTATAAATGAATTTATCATTTCTAGCCTTAGCTGGAACTTCAGGCACCCGTGGACCATCTTGCGTATGTGTCCTTGTGCCACTGGCCTGTTTCCTGCGGAACCCTTTCACTCCCCTTAAGCCTTCTTGCAACCCTCCTTCACCCTTTCCTCCTGTAGTAGATGGCTTTCCCTCTGCCTTAGTTTCCTAGGGCTGCCCTAGCAAAGTACCACAAACTGGGTGGCTTAAATAACAGAATTTTTATTGTTTCATAGTTCTGGAGACCAGAAGTCTGACACTAAAGGGTAGCAGAGTTAGTTTCTTCAGAGGGCTGTTAGAGAAAGATCCATTCCAGGCCTCTTCCCTTAGCTACAGATGACTACCTTCTCTCTGTGTCTCTTTATGTTGTCTCCACTTAATGCATGTCTATCTAAATTTCTCCTTTTTACAAGGATACAAGTCTTATTAGATTAGGGGCTCACCCTACTTCAATATGACCTCCTCTTAATTTAACTAACTACATCTGTACAATCCCTTTCAAAATAAGATCACTTTAGGAGGTACTGGGGATTAAGACTTCGACATATGAGTTTTTGGTGGAGGCAATTCAGCCTGTAACACCCTCCAACTTCTTAGAGCCCTTAATACTATTAGGTGTTTACTCCCTGTCAGTACCCTGCTCACCCATGTATCCTCATTTGCTCCAGTCTTACCTCCTTTTTCCCATCAATCTCAGAGGGGGTTGTGTCCTTTTTGTTGTTTCAGGCCAGTTCCTCCTCCTGTTCTCTCAATTCCTTTCTTTCCTTTCTGCTCCAGAAGCTTACATAATTGATTCTTTCCTTTCTTTACTATGTTTTCTCCCCTCTCCTTTTTATAGGTACTTTCACCATGGGCTCTGAACATGCTTAGGTCTTTTCCATATCATCTATAACTTCAGCCTTCTGTCCTCTGTGATCATTTTTCATGCTCTGGTTGAGTGGTTTGTGTACACTTGACGTCAGTGTGGCTGACTCAGCTGTCTATTCTAACCTCCACATCCAGATGTCAGTTGCCTGTTAGAGGTTTCTGCCTCTGTGTCTTACAGTCACCTTGATCTCAGCACATATTACAAATGCTTGTATTTCCCCAAACCTGCACCTTCTCTCATTCATCTCTCTGCTATTGGCTCTACCAGCCACATGATTTTCCTAGCTAAAAAACTGATGCTATCCTAAACTTTTCTCCAACCCCACATCCGGGTGTTGGCTTGGTTTTTGTTCCTTGCTATCATATCCATTCTCACTGCTGATGCGTACGTTCAGCCTCGTCCTCTCCTCCTGGTTTGTAGTAGTTGTTTAACTGACTTCCCACTCAAACAGAATGATGGCTCTGAAATACAAATTTGCTGTTCCCCTGCTTACTACTTTAAAAGGTGCAGGTTTAACTCTATAGACTCCTAGCTTATCTTTCAAGGACTTTCACAATCTATCTGTTTCCTATCTTTTGACTCTTATCAAACAGTTATCTTTTATTTTTGTGCCTTCATTATCATTCAAGCTGCTGCCATCTCAGTTCAGAACCTTTTCACTTTTACTTATTTTAGCCCAATAAACTCTTCGTTGATATCACTGCTCCATCTTATTCCTCCACTCAGTCTTTCCAAAACATCTTTCTTGTCATAGTACCCCCCTGTTCAAAGATTCATGCATCAAGTGTTTATTTATTTATTTTTTATGTCAGGCTGGATATGGCCTTAGCCTGATTCTTGATCTAGTTCAGCCTCACAGGCATTTACAGGTTGACCATCTCTGAGCATCTTACAGGAGTGGGCCTGGGCAGAGATTCAGGCTCACTCTCCCTTATAGTAAGATTTCATAAGCCAGGCACAGTGGCTCATGCCTGTAATCCCAGCACTATGAGAGGCTGAGGCAGGTGGATCACTCAAGGCCAGGAGTTCGAGACTAGTCTGGCCAACATGGTGAAACCCTGTCTCTACTAAAAAGATAAAAAATTAGCTGGGTGTGGTGGTGGCACCTGTAATCCCAGCTACTCAGGAGGCTGAGTCAGGAGAATGGCTTGAACCTGGGAGGCGGAGGTTGCAGTGAGCTGAGATTGTGCCACTGCACTCCAGCCTGGGTGACAGAGTGAGACTGTCTCAAAAAAAAAAAAAAAGATTTTATATTACTCTATATCTTGTTATAGCCTGTTTTATTTTCATTATGGTCATGTATGCCAGCCCTAGGTGGTATGAACCTATTCCATGCAAAAAGTTATAGACTGTTCTTTAATTATGCCAGTAATCCAGGAAGTCATTATATTTCAAATTCAACATTTTAGATAGCTGAAAAAGAGCCTCACTACCTCCTTAATTCTCACATTGGAAATTTAGTTTTAATTTTCTGATGCTTAAGACTTTCTGTGCTTCAGTTTTTCCTTTTTATAAATGTTTGATCCTATTTACCATCTCCCTAATTATGGTAGACATAATTACCATAATTAGGTCTAGTCCCAGACAGTGGCTCAGATGTCTGGGTAGTGCTATAAAGATTTGGAGTGGAAGTACATGTCACAAAGTGCAAGATGTATGACATTTGGGAGAATTAGTCACTTTCATTTTGTAATTCTCAAAAGGCAGAATGTTACAGAAATGGAAAACATGAGTAGTGTCCTCTTTCCGTTGTGAGCACCCCCCATCCTGATGGCAGGCTGTATAGCCTGTAGGAAGTCTCTGCTGTAAGAGTGGTTAGTGTTCCCTCCTGGGCAGTGCTCTGATTTGCATGTTCAAATTCATTTGTTGAAAGCTGACCTTTGGGCCAGGCCCGGTGGCAATCCCAGCACTTTGGAAGGGATCACTTGAGGTCAAAGAGTTTGAGACCAGTCTGGCCAACATAGTGAAACACTGTCTGTACTAAAAATACAAAAATTAGCAGGGCGTGGTGGCAGGTGCCTGTAATCCCAGCTACTTGGGAGGCTGAGGCAGGAGAATCACTTGAACCTGGGAGGCAGAAGTTGTAGTGAGCTGAGATCGTGCCACTGCACACCAGCCTGTATTACAGAGTGAGACTGTTGTATCAAAAAAAAAAAAAAAAAAAAAAAAAAAAAAAGAAGCTGACCTTTGATGGAGGAAGTCTTTTTGTACAGACCAACTACTCTGTTTTGTTTTGCAAAATGGGCTCAGCTGCAGTACATTATGCCTATTTTCCTTCTGATTGGAATTTGAGCCATTGATTTATAAATCTTTATGTTGCTGGGTTGTGATTGAGATGGCCTCTCCTATTAGAAACCATAGCAATCATTGAAATCAGTGAAGCCAAGGTGGGTCAGAATTTTCTCAGGATTGGAATCTACGGTTGGCATTTCATTTTTTTATAGTCCCAAACGCTATTTTTTTTTTTTTTTTGAGACAGAGCTTTGCACTTGTTGCTCAGGCTGGAGTGCAATGGCGTGATCTCGGCTCACTGCAACCTCCACCTCCCGGGTTCAAGCTGTTTTCCTGCCTCAGTCTCCGAGGTACCTGGGATTACAGATGTGCACCACCACGCCCAGCTTATTTTGTATTTTTAATAGAGATGGGGTTTTACCATGTTGGTCAGGCTGGTCTCTTAACTCCTGACCTCAAGTGATTCACTGGCCTTGGACTCTCAAAGTGCCGGGATTACAGGCATGAGCCACTGTGCCCGGTCTAGTCCCAAACACTCATAAGTTTTATTATTCTTGGTGTCGTAAAATTTATAAAAGGCTTAACTACAAGATATTGGGACCAGCAGTTTACTTTTGATTTTGCAAGCTTAATTTCTTTAGGATTCATCAGCCTCCTAGAGGTTTCTTAAAGGAGCTCTTTAATCATTTTAAGGCAATAATTGAAGTAATAGTCACCTTTCTTTCCTGAATCTATTTTATTTTCAATGTGTAAAGTTCTGGTTATTTTTCCAATTTACTATTTGCTATTAAATTTTCTTTCTTTCTTAATAACTTTTGGTTTTCTTAAATTTCTTTTTAAAAATTATTGTTATTTTTTAATAGCAAAAGAGATGGGGGTCTCACTATATTGCGCAGGCTGGTCTTGAACTCTTGGGCTCAAGCAGTCCATCCGTCTTAGCCTCCCAAAGTGCTAGAATTACAGACGTGAGCCACCATACCTGGCCATCTTTTAGTTTTATTTTATTAACTCTTTTGAAATGGACTGTTCTTTGTTTTAGGCATATGAGCCTGGGAATTTTCTGCTTCTTATTATTTTTTTGCCTTGGTAACTTTATTTTTACCTCAGTGTTCCGTGAGCATCCTAAACTTAGGTTGGGGATATGGAAAATTATTTTACAGTGGTTTTAGGAAAAGGCAGGAATTAGCAAAAATTATAAGATTCTGAAATCATCTGCAAGTATAGCATGTTTTATAGTGCAACATTATATGATTCATTTTTTAATAATGAAATTAACAGTTTTCATGCTTTTTAATAACTACTATAAATTCTGTGATACTGAATCTTATATATATGAGTAAGGAATGCGTTGAAAACATTTTTTAAGGTTTCTGTGACCTGTATAGTTATAATACAGTAGAAAAAAAGTTTTCAATATGTACTTTTCTACCTAGATAAAAATGCATCAGGAAAGTACTTATTTGACCTTTCATTGACTAAAAATACCTATCTCCAGTCTTGCAAATTATACTTCGAAAGATATTTGGAATTGCACAGAGAATCCAGGGAGTCCTGGATTCTACACTTCTGTGCTCTTTTGGATTTTCTGAGTCTCTGGCTACCATTATGTAAGATGTTTGTAAAATATGATATTTAGAATAATTCAGATGTTTTACAGAGTTTGGGAATTATCATTCTAGTCTAGCAGATTTCAGACACGTTACAACTCTCTGTTCTGATCAGCTGAAATATTGAAGTGTGCAAATATCCTTAAAAAATGAGTATGTTGAAGTCAGTTTTTCAATTATGTTTTGATATATATATTTTTTTGAGTGGGAAAGAAGGGGACTGAGTTTCTGTTAGAGTACTAGGAATTTGGCGTATTTCAGAGTTTGCCCATGGGAATGTGCCAAATATGAAATTATGACATATGATATATCTCTTGGATAATTTAGTTGTCTTGGAGTATTAGTTTTTCTATTTTAACAGATTTTCAAAAAAGGAGATTGTACCAATTCTATAAAGCAGTGATGGACTGTGGTAGAGGTGGAGGGTCAGAGTTTTCTAAGTGCTCCGTAAAGATTTTGGTGCAGGCCTCTTCATTTCTCCTATAAAAATATCACACACCTTGAAAATTTTACTGCTATAGTTAGCAAGGGTTATTCTTGGGGGTGTGTCATATCCCTCAAGTGAGTTGAGAGATTGAGAGCCATTCTTTAAAAATATCTGTTGCTTAATTATTAGGAGTTGAAGACGGATATTGGTACAATCATATGCAATCTTAATTTTTTTGGAACAGCTCTTGGTTTTAGATAATTCTGATTTTTGGTTCAGAAAATATAGTCTTAGTCCTATAATTGTGTATTTATTAATATCAAATTCATAATCCAGAAATATTAGCCAAAAGAAAAACTAAAACAGTGATACAGAAATTTCTAACAAAGAAATGGGTAAGTAAGCATTATTCTACAACAGAGAAAAATGAGTAAGAATAACTTATGGTTACTTTTGATTTTAATGAAAACATTTTTTGTTAATTAAAAAATATAGGTAAAGAGATGATTGATGAGATAAAATTCTGTGTTGGTTATAATTATTCAGGGCATGAATTACAAATTATTTTGTGTTATAGGTGCTTATTTATTTTAAATATTCAGCTATATAGCTCTCTTTATATTGTCTTCCAGTAAATATGATGGAGAATGTCCTGCAGTGCTTGATTCTCTTCTCTTAAAAGGCAGACTACTTAATCTTACAAATGAGCATCTTTGGGTCATTACATATTGGGGTTCAGGTGTGCAAAAGGCTTGGTAACATATGGCTTATCCCCAGATGCCCTAATTGAGTTCAAAACTTTCCCCAAGAGGTTTGCATTACTTTATCTAAATGATGTGTTACATGTGCAACAAAAAACGTGTTTTAGTCATGAAAGGAAAAAATAAATATGTACTTGCAAGATACCATGCAAATTGTACAGTGCACAGTGCACTACTTTCTACATAGTTATTCGAAGATAAAAAAATTAAAACCCATAAAAGTGACGTTAGTTGGATGAACAACTTTGATGTTTTGGATGACTCACTTTGATGATCTTTAGCATTCTCTTTAGTTCCCTTATTATATCATCATCACATATAATGTGTGTGTATATATATATATATATATGATGTGTGTGTGTGTGTGTATATATATATATGATGCACATATACATGTGCATGTATATAGATATACACATTTTCCTCCATTTTGATTTTTTTTTTTCAGGCAAGATAGGCATATTAAATTCACGGTGGACTTTTTGTTCAGGTTTAAAACCTTACCTCTTTTCACAATTACATGTGTTTCATTTAATAATTTAAATATTTGCTATTAATAAAAGTAATATTCATGGCAGAACATGCATAAAATACAAATTACAACTTTACAGTGAAACAGCAAGTGTATATAGAGTATGATCTCAGTTTTGTAAGATTGTAAGTATCCTCTACATGGGGGAAAGCATCAGAAAAAAAGGAAATGTGGCAAATAGATAATGGGGAAATTGGTGTTTATTGAAGGTGTGACTTGTTCAGAGTTCCTCAGCTAGAAGGTGATTTAATCTAGTATTATAGCCTAGTCTCTCTGCGTCCAAAGTATATATGCTTAACATTTGACTAGGCTGCCTCCCAGGAGAAGGGAGAAAAGGGAGGAAATACATCTAGGTACTACTATGGATACAGCATATAGATGGAAAAACACTTAAAGTTCTTACAGAGAAACAACAGATTTTGGTAGTAATTCTAGTAGATGAATAGTTTTTCCTAAAAAAGGCCCAAAAGTAAAGTGAACCTTAAAGATTCCTGCTGTTTTATAGTGCACTAAACAGCAGTATATAAACTACTGCTGTTTATATTGCACTAAAGTACAATTAAATAAATAAATATATATATATATATATACATATATATATATATATATTTTTTTTTTTTTTAAATTGCACTTTAGTTTCTGGGGTACATGTGCAGAACATGCAGGATTGTTGCATAGGTACATACATGGCAATGTGGTTTGCTGCCTCCATCCCTGTCACCTATATCTGGCATTTCTCCCCATGTTATCCCTCTACAACTCCCTACCCTCTGCTGTCCCTCCCCCAGTCTCCCACAACAGACCCCAGTGTGTGATGCTCCCCTCCCTGTGTCCATGTGTTCTCATTGTTCAATACCCACCTATGAGTGAGAACATATGGTGTTTGATTTTCTGTTCTTGTGTCAATTTTCTGAGAGTGATAGTTTCCAGATTTATCCATGTCTCTACAAAAGACACAAACTCATCATTTTTTATGGCTACATAGCATTCCATGGTGTATATGTGCTACATTTTCCTTATCTAGTCTATAATCAGTGGGCATTTGGGTTGGTTCCAGGTCTTTGCTATTGTAAACAGTGCCGCAATAAACATACATGTGCATGTGTCTTTATAATAGAATGGTTTATAATCCTTTGGATATATACCCAGTAATGGGATTGCTGGGTCAAATGGAATTTCTATTTCTAGGTCCCTGAGGAATCACCACACTATGTTCCACAATGGTTGAACTAATTTGCACTCCCAGCAACAGTGTAAAAGTGTTCCTATTTCTCCACATCCTCTCCAGCATCTGTTGTCTCCAGATTTTTTTAATGATCGCCATTCTAATAGCATGAGATTATAACCGGGTTTTTTCTTGAGTGCTGGTGAGGCACAGCTCCTGTGGGATCTTGGCCTTCAACCTCTTAAAGAATAAGTGGTGGGGCCACTGCAGATGCACCATATACTTGTAAAAGTAAATATCAGACCCAAGAAGTGTTGCAGAAAGGTGATTTTATTTAGGTAGAGAAAAGAGAATGAAAGGAGAAGAGAAGGCTTCCACGAAGAGTGTGGAAGGGGATTCCAGAGGGGAAATCCTGGAGGGAGCTCCCATCATGTGGGAGGGGATTCCAGAGAGTTGGAAATACAGTGTGGGTGAAGGAGAAGGGGAATTTATCCTGGGAGAAATTCTCACCTTCCCAAGTTCCTCTGGCCAGTGAAAGGAGTTCCTTTAAACTTCCGCTGGGGTGATTGACTCTCAATTTCTTCCCACTCCCTCAAAATTCAAACATAAACCATTAAAACTCCAAGATGGAGAGAGATGGGAGGGAGGCATGGTGCTGGGAAGTTCTTGCCCTTAAAACTATGCCCCCTCATGGACCTGGAAAGGGAACACATTCCCTCAAGATGGAATCTTAATCTGGTTTTGATTTGCATTTCTCTAATGATCAGTGATAATGAACATTTTTTCATATGTTTTTTGGCCTCATATGTCTTCTGTTGAAAAGTGTCTGTTTATATCCTTTGCCCACTTTTGAATAGGTTTGTTTTTTTTCTTGTAAATCTGTTTTAGTTCTTTGTAGATTCTGAATATTAGCCCTTTGTCAGATGGGTAGATTGCAAAATTTTTTTCCCATTCTGTTGGTTGCCAGTTCACTCTAATGATTGTTTCTTTTGCTGTACAGAAGCTCTGAAGTTTAATTAGATCCCATTTGTCTATTTTGGCTTTTGCTGCCAATGCTTTTAGTGTTTTAGTCATGAAGTCCTTGCCTATGCCTATGTCCTGAATGGTTTTGCTTAGGTTTTCTTCTAGGGTTTTTATAGTGTTAGGTCTTATGTTTAAGTCTTTAATCCATCTGGAGTTAATTTTAGTGTAAGGTGTCAGGAAGGGGTCCAGTTTCTGCTTTCTGCACATGGCTCGCCAGTTTTCCCAACACCATTTATTAAACAGGGAATCCTTTCCCCATTGCTTGTTTTTGTGAGTTTTGTAAAAGATCAGATGGTTGTAGATGTGTGGCATTGCCTCCGAGGCCTCTGTTCTGTTCCATTGGTCTGTATCTGTGTTTTGGTACCAGTACTATGCTGTTATGGTTACTGTAGCCTTGTACTATAGTTTGAAGTCAGGTAGCGTGATGCCTCCAGGTTTATTCTTTTTGCTTAGAATTGTCTTGGCTATGTGGGCTCTCTTTTGGTTCCATATGAAGTTTAAGGTGGTTTTTTCCAGTTCTGTGAAGAGGGTCATAGGTAGCTTGATAAACAGTCTCAGACTGTCTCATAGCTAGTTATTC